>UESW01003937.1:1339681-1397007 GCA_900491605.1 Calamus simplicifolius | reverse complement strand
TTGTGTTCGGCGCGGGTCCCTCGCGAATGAATTGCGGACCTAGACCTTATCGACGCTGCATTTGGTCAGCGAAATGTGGCGAAAGATCCACCTTCTTCCTAAAATCGACAACTCAGCCTTATGGGGATCGCTAGGTCCTACGCTTCCCGGGTGAGTTGCTGTTCTAGAGCTGTGGGTGCCTTCTAGGTTGACTTGATTGCGCTTTCTTATTTGTGTTTCGTTCACATAGTGCTTTGATCACTAGGGCGCTATGCTGGCGCTTGAATCTGGCAGTAGGGGCCAGTGCCCAGGCTAAGAGAGTCAGCACTGAGCTCAGGTTGTGAGCGGAGGCATCTAATAAACTTGAGCAGGTTCTGGATGTCGCCAACGAGAACTTGGCGAGGGCGAGGGGACTGCATCAGGCTGCCCTCGATGACGCGTCCAAGTTGAGGCTTGAAGTTAGGGAGCTACGTGGGCTCCGGACGAGGTATGAGGAAGCATGCTCGGAGCTATCGCAGATCGAATCTAGGCATGCTGGAGAAATGAAAACTGTTAAAAAATAGTTTGACGAGAGTCGAGACAGGTTGAGGAAAGAAGCTGTCGAGGAGAGGAATCGCCTGAATAGAATGCTCAACGAGATGGAGGAGAAGATCCGGCAGCTACAGCATTGCGTCCTTGCTAAGGATAGCAGAATTAAGTGGCACCAGGAGAAGATAGTCAAACTCGACGATGAGCTCTCTCAATCCAGGGAAGAGGCTAATAACAAGCAATCAAGAATTAATGATCTTAGGGATAGGATCGAGCAGGTTAAGGCCGATAAGCTGAGGGCCTTCGGCGAGGTCGAGGAATTGACGAGAAGATTAGCCCGGCAGGAGGAGGAGGTACGATATCATCTTTTTAATTTCCCATCAGCTCACGTTGCATCGGCTAATCCTGTGTTTGCAGATGGAGAAGGCGAAACTAGAGGGCTGAAGCCAATTAGAGACCCTGCAAGGGAACTGACGTCGAGTCGACGGAGGAGCTCGGAGCTCGAAAGGTGGGTCGCTGAGACCGGGGAGCAAATCGCCATACTTCGGAGCCAAGTTACTGAGGCTGAAAGGCATCTCACCCTACTTTGAGGCGAACAAGATGCGACCTGTGCCGAGGCTTTCCAGCTTGGCACAGAGGAGGTTCGAACCAAAATATCTCGGGAGCATCTGAAATGGGACCTCTCCTTTTTGGATGTTGAACCTTTTGAGGCCTATACCCCGGGGGCTGAAGAAGCTGAGTATGAAGATATTTTAGACGTTGACCTTGACGCTATTCTGGGTTCTAATGAGGCCATGGCTCCCAAAGGACACTCTCAGCTTGCCGCCGAGGGAACAACGATAATTAAAGTGGACGAAACAAGCCAAGCCCCCTCGAATGTTATCGAGGAGGCTGCTGGGACCATTCCAACCCCTGATTCTTAAGGGTCACTTGTGTATTTTTGCTTTTCAGATTTGTAACCTGGTTGAAATTTTCGATGAACGGGTCCTTCGCCTCCACTCGTTTCCTTTTTTGGCTGATCTTTTTATCTCAAGTTTTCTTCCGACCGTGAGCAAATTACAACTCATTCGTGCTCTTAGGTCGGTTTGGTTCGGTCTTAAGTAAACGTCTCGGTCGAAGCCAAGGTATAAGGATTGCATGATTTGTCCGAAGTAAAAAAAATTGGCATTCTTCGGCCGAGGCATAAAATGGCATGGCGCTGTCGAGAAATATAGTTCCGGTCCCGCTCGGAGCGGGTAAGGGAATTCGTCCTGCCGAAGTATAGGATAGTTCGGCTTGAACTGGCCAAGAATTGCAGGGGTATCCTGGTTAGAGCTTTCCACTACAACCATCATCACCATTAATCTCCACCATACCCCATCATTGATAACTATATCTACTTCCATCCATCATCAACAATATATTCAACACCATCCACTATTGATAACCACTACCACTTTTCATCATTGATAATCTTCAACGTTACTTGCAATTGATGATAATAATTACCATCTCCTGTCATTGCTAACTATTCACACTATTACCCACCATCACCAATAATTTTCACCAATACCCACCACTAATCATATTCACTTCTACCAATCACTTCCAATGATTTCTAATTATAACTGATAATGGGTGGTATATAATCACCATTAGAGATTATGCAAATATTTTAACAAACTAATACACATAGATAAACTAATTTTTTTAAAGATATTCATTTTCTAGAAATAAATAAAATATCTAAGCATGTAGGTACTTTGATACCATAAGATATAGGAAAAAAATTAAGGAATAAAAACATAATAATTGGATTTGATGGTTGTGACAAAGCCTTTAGTGAATCCCTATTTGAATTGAAAGATCTATACATTCTCGACTTTGCAATATGAGTTATTTGTAATGTTAACAATTGTGCAAATGACCTTGTCCCCTACTAAAATGTGTGCATAGTTGAGCATCCATAGGTTACTTATTCCAATTATATGCATCAATAGTTATAATATGTGTATCATCTTTTAAGATGTATCAAATTTATATGCATCATAAGATGTAAGATTCATCAACTAGAAATATTAAAGCTAGCTCAAATGTATACTTATATAACTCTTTAAATCTTATAATACTTGTGTCAACTATTATCTAATTATTAAATTAATATTTATTTAAGACTTGCGTATCACAAATTCAAATGTGTGTGCTCAAAATTACCACATGCAAATTACTTGTTTAAATGTGTGTATCACCATCAATAAATATTAATGTAATTACTTGACACCTCATCATCAAGGGCTTGCCATTTAAGAGACTAAGGATTCAAATCATATGTATTGCTAAACAAAAAAGCTTACATTTTTTTAAAATATATAAATATTGAATTCTTATATATTAGCTATTCAAGTTATGCCCATCAAGAATTTCTTATTATGTCCAAGCCAACCATCATCCAATAAATGCATCATTTGTTTAAAATATATCATCATCTATCTATAATATATGGACTAATTATTAAGCATATATGGGTCATTCATTTCAATTATGTGCCTCAAAACTTAGTAACGTATGCAACAACCTTTTTTAAGAATGTGCATTAATTATTTATAATATCTTCTTATACATTTATAGTATCATATAAATATGCATTAGTTATCATCATCTACTGAGTGTATCATTTGTTTAAAGTATATTCATCGCTAGTTTAAAAACAATGTAACAGAAATGCATAGGTTAAGATGGATATATGGTAAAATTTTAAAAGATAGAATTAGAAATAACATATAAAAAAATGATAGGAGTGGCCTCAATTGAAGATAAAATAAAGGAAAATCGATTATGATGGCTTAGAAATATACAACGTAAACCTTTAGATGCTCTGGTTAGAAAGAGTGATCAATTCATGGTAAGGATAGAGGTAGAGGTAGCTCTAACTAACATGAACAGAAATAATTAAAAAGATATAACTATTTATAATTTGAATGTTGACTTGGTCCTAAATAGAGCAGAGTGGAGAAAGCATATTCATGTAACCAACCCCATGTAGTTAGAAAAAGGCTTAGATGAGTTGAGTTGAGTTGAGCTAGTTTAAAAACAACATACCAGTAATTAACATATTTGTATCATTTACTTCAAATGCATATTAAAAGTTTACAATGATAAAATGTCTTGCTTTTTTTTGAATTTGTAAAACATATGTCACCCCATCAACTATTTGAGATGTATATAATTAGTTTGAAGCATGTTCGTGAGCCATCATTTAATATATGTACCACCTTTTTAGTAACTATGCATCAATAACCTTTACCACAATCATCAACTATGGTTGACTATGATGATAATTATCAATAGAGATGGATGGTGGTAGATATTATTGCTGGGATTTTCTATCTTGTGCCCAAAAAATTATAGGATAGAGGCCAATTTTAAATGAATCCAATTGCTACCACTTTACAGGAATCTTATCCTATCAATATGGAATTTATTGAAGGCAAAGTTTGGTTTTTCTTTATTTTATTTTATTTTCCTTTGTAAAAATTTCAAGGCATAAAAATGACTTTCCATCTCTATGACAAAACTTTTGGCATAATTTTTATAGAAGACAAAAGTCTCGTCTTTATTTCCAAACATTGGCCAACAAAAGGCTTACATATTTTTTTTCCATTAAACTTCCATCTTGCTCTTCTCTTAGATGAATTAAATCCTTTTGAAAACCTTCACAATTTTGCATCAGTAGGAAGTTCATTTAGATCAAAATAATTTGTCTCAATACTTTCACTAAAATCACCACCAATAAATTCTGCATCCATCTTGTATACTATTTTAGCGATGTAAAAGGAAATAAATTCCATGTTTTAATGTTTTATGCCTTGAAATTTGTACTAGGGGTAACAAAGAAATGTCAAACTTTGCCTTTTTAATGTTATTAATATATTCCATATTAATAGGTTAAGATTTATATATAGTGACAGCTAGGTTTATTTAATATTGCCTCTATCTTGTGTCCTTGTGGGCATAGGATAGAAAAAAGGGCACAGGATAGAAAAATCCTAATGGCAGTGATAAGTTATAATAAAAATATAATGAATATCATTAGATATAAAGTTTTATACTTAACTAGTCCTAAGCTTGGATAAAGAATGAGAGTTGTGCTAGATTGATGATCAGTATATAACTATAGCCGTATCGTATGAAATATGAATATAATAAATTTGGACATCAACTTAGTGGGTCATGAGTGGCAATAGAGATATCCAAAAATGTTGAAGATCTTTGGTGATGATCAGTTATGATGGGGTCGTTGGTGATTCACCATCCAGATATTTTATTTGCTTCTTTGAAATATAAAAATTTGTAAAAAATATTTTTAATTCAATACATGCATGTAAATTGACCTTATATGATATACATATCACTTTGGTAAAACATATGCATCATCTTCAATGATAATCATCCATTATCCACCATCTATAGTTCTGGGCTATGATAGTGGTAGGTAGTGGTGAATATCGTTAGCAGTGGATAGTAATGGAGATCAATAGCGATGGTGGATGGTAATTTAGATTGTTGTAATGGTGTGAAATGGTAGGGATTGTTATCCATAATAACTATTGATAGAATTATTATTAATAATGAGTAATATTAGAGATCATTGTTGATGATGGGGAATTTAAGAGATCATCATTGAGGGTGTGTAGTGTTGGAAATCATTATCGATGATGGTAATTGGCTGATCGGCCCGTTAAGGTTGATGGGAGAAGCAACTGATGGAACTTCAACTTCGGACTCTGAGATTCCCTCGACCTTGGACTCCGAGACCCCCTCGGCTTTGGACTCCAGGTCTCCTCGGCCTCGGATCTCAGGTTCCCTCGGCCTCGAGCTGCCTGACACTGCCATGTGGCCCACTAACCACTTGCAGTTGCTACGTAGCCCACTAACCATCTGCAACTGCGTGTGGCCACTATCCATTACAACGCACGTATGACGCGATTAGGCCCATCTGCTCATCTGTAGCGCCGTGCCTGGTAGGGGGCTGGTAGGATGGGACACCTCTGACATGCTCAGTATCGGTTGCTGACTCTTTGTCAACCTTGCCATCTGTCCACTACAAACAACGACGTCTCAGAATTAACTGCCTCCCAAAAGCGGAAGGGAGGGATCTCCGAACAGGTATAAGAACCTTCGCTTACAATGAGAAGGGAATTGAACTCAAGCTCTCAAGCTATTTTTTATTAGCTCTTTCTTCAGTTGTTCCGAGTTGCTTACTTGAGCATCGGAGGGTCCTCACTGGTGCAACCGGTCTCTAAGGACTTTCTTGCATGGACTTCAACGAGGAGGAAGCTCCCCATTTCCCGACATTCGAGGAACGCGACTTAGCAGCAACAGTAATAGTAGAGACCATCATCGATCATTGATGATGGTAAAGATCATTGGTGGTGTAGCTATGATAGAAATTATTGATAATAGTAGGCAGTGATAAGATTGTTGAAAGTGATAGATGGTTATAAAAATCGTTGGTGATGGAAGTTGATGGGGAAGATCATTGATGATGCTAGGCAATAATGGGGATTAAATGTAATGGTGAGAAGTGATAAATATCAATAATAATTGATGGATGGAGTAAATAGTACGCATGGTGAAGCATGACAAGGGAGATATCTAGCAATATAAGAGACGAAAGGATGCAGAATGGTGGTAGGTTATGGTGACAGTAAGAAAGGATGGCCCTCTCTCCCTCTCCTCTTTTCTTATCTTCTATCTTAGTATTATATTCCATATAAAACATTTCTTCCCTATTCAGAGGGTAAAGTGGGCTAATGTATTAAGAAATATTTTTGTTTGAGAAAAGAAAATTAAATTATCATTCCTAATATTACGAACAACCTAGGTAAATATTACAAAAGTGAAAATATAGTAGTAGTTATTTTTGCAAATAATCTATGTTATTAAATGGATATATGCATATATCTAGGTGCTGAGTTTCTCTCCTTCCAATACGATTAAGGCTATAATTTTTTATTGCAAAATCAATGAAAAAATAGAAAAAGAAAGGCTGAAAACCACAGTTAAAAATTAACAATGTGTTGTTCTACAAAAGAACATGCTTGAGTTTTTTCTAAGTACTTTTAGTTTTCATCTCCACGATATCCACTGCCTTCTTTTCATCTTGCTGAAAAAAAAAAAGATTATAGCATAAATAGAAGTCTCGAACCAAGCAGTCCATGTGATTTTCCCTAGTCCTTGGCATACACAAGATTAGGTTGAGGAGCTCACAAGATACCAATATAAATTTGGTGGTGGGTATGTAATCATGCTCCCTTGTAAAAACTCGCAGCCGATTGGGGATTATGACTTAGTTTCTCCTTGTTACCACTCGCAAGGGACCAAGCCACTTAAAGTCTCTACGGTACTCATAACTTCGTCTTCCTGCAGATCTGCGAAGAGGATTGGTGAATCCTGCTGAAAGTAAAAGAACAGGAACCTACATTCCAATCACTTAAAAAGTATACAGCAACCGACAAAGAAACTGAAGAATGGTGAATCCAAATTGACAACTTTGCAAAATAAGTTACACTAACAAATAATTCTTATCATCCATCTATAAACAAATGATATATCTAACATAACATATATAATAATGATCAAGTATACTCTTTCCCTTTCTCTCTCCTGCAGTCTCTGGATAAATAATGATAACAACATTATCCCTTTTTTTAAAAAAAAAAAAAGAATTATGTAGAACCGAAACTGTTGACTACGTCAGTACATCGTTTGGATGCATTTCACTCCACCTTACCGTGAATTCTGCTAATGGAATGGCTCATGGGAATGTGAAGGAGCCACCAATCTGTGAAGTCGCTGATGGGGGATTAATTGAAACCCAAAGGAGTGATATGGTGATAGCCATAAGACCAGCCCACACAAATATTATGGTTGGCGTCCTTCCTCTCCTCCCCATCAGCCCCTTGGCAAATGGGTAGAGATGTGCCAAGACCCAGAAGCTGAAGAACACCCCACCTATAAGCTTGCTCCACTGCGGCACCGTACTATATATAGTTCGACTGACGCCAACTGCAATCGCGATCAAATTGACCATCATGATTGTAATGGGCGGCAACATCAGAGAAGTCCACTTCACAATGTAGAGCTCGGCAAACTCATCATCCACATCATCGCCAGCTGACTTCGAAGTGAGGGTGAATGAGATTTCAACACCTGCAATCACTTTCAGTAACCCCTGAAGCACAGCAGCAAGGTGAGCACTGGTTCCTCCGATCAGCCAAAACTGTTCATTTCTCCACCACTCTTCGAGCGAAATCCCCGACCACTTTATCTCAAGCACAGCAATCATGCTAAGTGTTACGGTGATGGTGAGAAGGTAGGTGAGGAAGGTCACGTTGAGACTCTGCACAATGAACTGTCCTGAGAATAGGGAGAGTGCTGGAAGGAAGCAGTAGACAAGGAGGAAGATGGAGGTAAACGGATAGACGCCGACGTTGAGGTAAGCAATCCTCTGGAGAAACTTCATCCTGGAGCTGGCAAGCAGGGCGTTGTTGCGAGAGAAGAAGATCTCAACGGAGCCTGTGGCCCACCGGAGGACTTGGTGGAGCCGGTCGGTGAGGTTGATTGGAGCAGTCCCACGGAAGGCATCGCGCTTGGTGACACAATAGACCGACTTCCACCCTCTGTTGTGCATCCTGTAGCCCGTGACGACATCTTCAGTGACAGAGCCATAGATCCACCCAACGCGCTGGCCCCAGTCCGTTTTCTCCTCGTACCAGCACGAGATGACACTGATGGCCTCAGCCACAGTGGACGCATCAAGGAGGTCGCGCGGCATGGTGAGAGCACCAGGCGGCCGGCCATTCTTGACGGCGGGGTGATCGGCAAGAGGTCGGCCTTGATACTCGGCCACCGGTATAGAATCAATGAGCACGCTTGAGTTTCCAAACTTCTTTGGGAACGTCGCAAAGAACATTTCCTCATCATCAGCGTCGCCCATTCGAAGAGCACGGGTCTCCTCGGCGGCAGCGGTGGTAGGACTCTTGCGCCGAGGGAAGCAACAGCCGCAGCCGCAGTAGCCAGGGTCGTGCTCTTTGGCGCGAGGAGGGTCGAAACCGTAGAGCGCAACGCGGCGGAAGAGGCAGCCGGTGCCCACATAGACTGGGCCCTGAAGGCCATCGAGAGCCCTCATGTTGACATCGAAGAAGACTGTGTTGTGATTGGCATAACGATCAGAGGGGTCGATGCCTTCAAACCGCTGCGGGAACTGGACGTAGCAGATGCGGTCACCGCCGCGATCCATCATGAAGCACATGCCCTCCCGGAGGGCCTGGGAGTTGTAGATGTAGTGGTCGCAATCAAGATTCAGGATGAAGGGGCCATTGGACATGATGGCAGAGGCACGGACGAGGGCGTTCATGGCGCCGGCCTTCTTGTTATGGTCGTATCCTGGGCGTTTCTCACGCGAGACGTAGACCAGCATCGGCAAACGGATGTCAACATCGGTGAGGTCAAGGAGCTTCCCTTCCTCATTGTCCCCAAACAGAGGTTCATCACTTGGAGGCTTCAGCATTACCTGCAACAGAAAAAAAATCATAGATTCAGGAACCAAAAAACCAGCATATATATATGGATTAAGAACTCGCCAGACGCAATGGTGAACAATCAAAATCGATCACCTGTATGATTCCAGCATGATCACCACGAGAATGCTCTGGGGAGGGTTTAATCCAAGTGCCAGGCCAATGAGTGCCATCGGCCATCCAAGTGGCTTTGGGGATCTTAACAGGTTCGACCACTTCATCGCCGGCAGCTTCTCGCTGTCGCTTCATGACTTTAATCTCCTCACGAGCATGATATGCGTCAGAGCGCCGGCGAATGGAATCTGGCAATCCATTGATGCGGACCTTGAACTCATCATACTCTCTCTTCACCCGCCTCCGGTCCTTGACAAAGTCAGAGCGCACCTTGTTCTTGTAAGGATCCTTCTTCAAATTGAAGTAGCTATCTGGGTTTCTTGGTTCAATGTCATGTTTACGACAGAAGGGAATCCATGTGTTAGCAAAGCTGGCAGCTTCTGCCATTGCTTCGAAAGTCAGCAGGGCACCCCCATCATCGGAAACATAGCAAGAGAGCTTCTCAGCAGGGTAATCAGCAGCAAGGATGGAGAGTACGGTGTTCGCAGTTACCAAAGGAGGCTCTTTCTCTGGGTCAGCAGTAGAAACGAAGACATCAACGCCAGGAAGATCAGACTTCCCGCTAGTATTGTTGGGTGTAGGAGTTTCAAACTTTTCTTTCAGGACTGCAAGGTCGGTGGCACGGTTGACAGGGCAAAGTTTTGGGAGCTGGTCCAAAAGCCAGGAGATAGTAAACCACAGCTCACACACAACAGACATCCCCCATAGCCATACCGCATCCTCGTTTTTGTGCTCGACTCTCCAAACAAGGAACAGTACAAGGACTGCCATGCGGATGGCAATAAGGAGCCTGCAATCCGGTTAGTCACAAAACCCAAGTTATTATAAACTTGGAAAATTATATCTCTGCTTTTGAAGTAGGCATGTGAATTTTTTTTTTTTTTGTTTCCCCTTGGTGAGTACATGTGGCATGTTCTTAGAACTAATAAAATGAAGTCAACAGTATAAATTTCTTAGGAATAAGATAAAGTTCTTTAGTTTTGATGGCATTATAATTTATAAATTAGAAACTAGTAATAAAGCACATATGTACATGTATAAAGAAGGCTAACACCAGCAACATTCAAATACAACTATTTTACGGTTCTCGGTTATAATCTTTTAAATTGTTTACAACTCAACTCAACTCATCTAAGCCTTTTTTTTCAACTACATGAAGTCAGCTACATGAATCTTCTTCCTTCACTTTACTCTATTCAGGACTAATTAAGTCGACATTAATCTTTTAAATTGTCCTACTAGAAAATTTAATGGAGTTCAGCATGGAGGAAAAGTAATTAAAGGAATAGGTTCACTAATGAAAAGGATTGGAGGGGGCTGCAAACTTTGGCATTTGGGGGTCTTTCTCAAGCACTATGGCAACTGCTAAACATCTTGGATCCAGATATTTAAGTCACAAGTCCAAGCTAATATACTTTATGATGTTGCATGAAGCTTGTTTGACATGGTAAACAATTGTTCCTTATTTTTCACCTCAAGTTCAGGCCATGTCAAAATTTTATGATTCCCTTCCCTATGTTTCGATTACATGCAAATATCCTAATAAACTACAATGGAGGCATGAGATTTGATCACCAAAAATCACAACAGTTAATGCTTTTAACATCAAATATCAAACCAGAAGACAGTCTGAAAATTATTCTGACCATCATTTTGTCATCCAAAACAGGGAGACCAGGTGCTTTTACCTGTATGGGCTGAGGACTGCTGCGGGGATCTTCAATTTACGCGTTAGTGGCCTCCAAGGCTTGCTTGCCAGCTCCGATGGCTGTCCACCGGTTCCGTCATCCCGGGGCCAGATCGCATTCCCATAGCCATACGTTCCCTTGGTCTCGAACAACCACCGGCTGTGATCCCAGTCGCCGGCCTGGCTTTGAGTCAAAAGCCCCGACTTCATCAAGCTCCCCGACTTCATCAAGTTTAAGTTTCCCGACATCATCAGCCTCCTCTCCGTCCTCGACACCGCCGGAGGCGGCGGCGGCAGCGGGAGCGCCCGCCCAGCCTCGGCATCGTTCATCACCTCCTCTAAGTCAGTAGCTTTATATGGCTCCTTGCATCCCGGGCAGACGGCGCCGCCAGCCTTCACTGCATCATTGATGCAGTCGGCGCAGATCTTGAAGTCGCACTCGCAAGGGAGAATGTCGTTTCCACGCTCATCACTCATGACCTTGCCGTCGCAGCCCAGGATCGCGCAAGATGATCCCTTGACGCCGGCCATCGGAGGGTGCATCGCCTCGGAGTCGGTCCCCTTGTCCATCAAATGGATACGGATGGCGCCGTTGAATCCACCGGTGAAGATGGAATTGGACACGTATTGCTCCTCGACCTTGGCGGAGACAGTCGGGTCCGTCGTCGCCTCCATCGGCTGGTTGTCGGGCGTCGGCGGGACGGTGACGTGGTAATTCATATACTCGTTGTTGGATGCTTCGCCACTCAACTCACTGTCAAGATCGTCAATGGGGTAGTTCGCGGAGTGGCCCGATAGAGTCCTCCGGCAAAAGGCCGCGGTGGGCGCCGACGGCTGCTGGTTGCCACACTGCGACGATGACATACGGGGGGACCGGTTGGTCATGAGAACGTTGTTCGAAGCCGTATCTCACCGTAGCTAAAATTCCACAAATAAAAGTCGAAGCTTGCCTCGCAGCTTTTATATGCGAATCAAAATCGAAAATACTAAGCTTACAGAATTTTCTAGCTTTCTAATAGATATTGCTAGCTAGCTTTGAGTGATAGATCATCGATCTAAGGATTTCAGAACCGAGGAAGAATCTGAACTCTGAAAGAGATCCAAGACATTGCTTAAATTTTGGTTTTTTTTTTTTCCCGGGTTTTCAAAAGACGAAGAGACGATTAGAAGTTCAAAAGGAAGGAATGTCGATCACCGACCTGAGGATGTCTATCGGGAATCCGAGCTACTTCTCCATCGAATCAGAGCATGCGACTGGATCCACGATCGATTCTCCAATCCACGAAGAGACAGCAAAAGACAACACGGTGGCTTTATCTCTCTCTGACCTCTCTTTCCTCTGTCGTCGTTGTGGCAAACGTTCGAAGACGAGGTCGAGAAGATGGCGTGCAATTGGAGGGAGAGCGGCGAACAGGTCCAAGCGCCGCAAGAGTCCAAGAAAGACCTAGAAGCCACCGGGGGCCATTTATTTGTTCGAAGAAACTCGGCAGTTTTCGTGCCGCGGCGGCGACGAAGGGGGCGATCGCCGGCGCTCCAAAGGTGGCAACTTTGGGGGATGGATTTCCTCTTTCTACGAGAGATTTGTAAGGCTTTTGTGAGAGAGATCGAAGCTGGAAGCTTAAAAGGAGTGTTCTTTTAGATAGAAAGGAGAAGAGATTTTATTTATTAATAAATTAACTTCCATTTTAATTTCTTCTTTCCTTGTTCTTCAACCACAGACAGCCGATGGATGCGGCGGAGACGGAGGGAACAGAGGAGGGGCGCGAAGCGATGATTTAACGCGGACACCAAGCGAAGGCGGTGGACAACGTGGCATTGATGATTCGGTGGGTCGCGCTAAGTCCACCAATTGGAGGAGGACACGTCATCGAGGACCTTTCTGGTGCATGAGAGGAGTGCGGAGGACAATGCCCTTTGATTTGCGCCGAATTATACGCAGGAATATATGCAATTCTTTGCCAAGCTATAGAACATTAGCTAGATATCTAACTCAAATATAAACTAGGTCCAATCCGAACATAAATATGTTGGATTGAATTGAATTTAATTTTTTTCATAAATGTAACTTAGTTTTACTAACGAAAAAAATAAAAAAAATCGGATTTGAATCCAAAGTCAGATTGAAGTCAAGCATGACCAAATCCGATTTAATCCATTTGTTTTCCTAATTGCAAATTGATATGTCATTTACCTTCTTATGTAGTCAAGATTGATATGAAATTAGATTTTGACCTACCCTAATCAGTATGATGCACAAAAAAAAAAGTAGAAAGGATTTTGAATAAATAAATCTCAATAAACATAGCAGCAACTAACATGTGATTTGTGTCATGCATAAGGCCTGAATTTTTTTCTCTTGAAATACGTTATAGCAATGTAAATTAATAAAAAACTTTATGCAAATTGAACCTTCTTATAGAAACTCATGTCAATGACACTAATCCTAAATGTTTGTTTAGGAGACAAGCTGAGAGGAAAAACAAAAGAAAGTAAAGAAGGAAAATAGAGACACCCTTATTTGAGAATTTTTTAAGTAAAAAAGAAAAAGTTAAAAAGGGTTCTCAATGTCCTTCCAATCCTTTAACAATATCAATTTTAAAACCCTAAATAGAAGGTTAGCTAGAGTCTATTTTACCTTTTTTTCTATTTAACGAGGTACAAAACCTTCCTTCTCTCTTCTATTTTATAAGACTTCCAAATAAGTTTTAATTCCACCTTTATATTTATTTCCTTAAACTTTATTTATCTTTAAAATCTTTTTCTCTCTTTTTTTCCTTCTAACTTTCAAAGAGAAAGAGTGGCTGATAAGTATGATATATTTTTTAATTATTACTTAAAATGTAATAAAGGATTCAATAGTGAGATTTTGCTGCATATTAGGCATTTATGATGGTCAAGCATATATACTGCTATTATATATATATATATATATATATATATATATATATATATATATATATATATATATAATAAACTTTAATGATAGTTAATGACATTAATATCAATATTTATATGGCGAATAGAAAGTTCTTTATAAATTGAACCTCTAAATTTAAATATTTAGATATATAACAGAAATTAGAATAGAAAATATATTTAATTATTTATGGCAAGATTTATGAATCTAAATTTATTTAGAAAAAAATAAATGATTGAAATATAATATATTATATTAAGCATAACTTAAGTTTTGTTGGCAATATTTATCTCACACAATGTAAAGAGGTTCCTGATATTGAGATATAACAAAGTCTCAATCCACAAAAAAGTCTTGCTTGTTTGCAAAACTCTTAGAAATTCTAGTCTATTGAATGATATTATTTCTCAAAACAGTTGGTCCATGCCTTTTTTTCTAAAATAATCCACTCTACAAATAATTTGATGCATCTCTCTGTCTAGGTATGTATGTGTATGTATAATACATTAATTTTTATCAGAATAAATAATAAATATAAGAGATAGAATTATTTGGCCAATAATCATACATTCTAAACAGTTAATCTCACAAAAATGAAGAAACGAGGGGTGAAAAACAATGAGGCAAAATAAGATGAAAAAGACATGGAATTGAAAGCATAGACGGTTATACAAACATTATGAACAATTATATTAATGGATCGAGTTGAAATACTGGACCCATTATGAACTAATTTAGCTATTTTGCATGGGACTGAGATAAGTTTTGAAAGTAATATTTATCACATCCAAGTCTCGATCATCAAATGGAAACTTCTAAAAATTAATTTTAATTCAGAATAAATTTATAATGCCATAGAAGATAAAGTTCATGTAGGAGTTGTGATATAGGTTTGATTTAAAAATTACATTCAAAAAATTATTCTGCCTTTTATGCTCTCACATCTATTCTGCAAGAAGAAATAAATAAAAATAAAACTTTAATAGCATTTAGCAAATAAATAGAGAATTGAAAAGAAGTATCCTTCTATTTTATGAGCTGGATTGTTGATTCATCTTCCCATAATAGATGTGGGATAATAATAATAATTAATTATTGATTGATTAATTAATGAACCGAGCTGTTATATTTGAAAAAAATTGATGACACAAGGAGGCAATTGCAAACGATAGACATCATTGTTAAGAAATGTTTCCATAACTTAAATTCAAGGAATCAAGTTCAGTGAGGAAATGTATTGTAGCATTCGACACCATGCAATGAACATGATCCATGCATTGTCAGAAAAAGTAATCAATTAACATTCTAGCTCTAGCTGTTTAAAATTTTGCGCAAACCTTTACTTAAGGGAGGAAATTAAACAAGGAATATATATTGCTCCAAGGGTACCCACGCACAGAGAGAGAGAGAGAGAGAGAGAGAGAGAGAGAGAGGGATGCAGATCTAAGACTAGAGATAGAAGGGAGAGAGAGAGAGAGAGAGAGAGAGAGAGAGAGAGAGAGAGAGAGAGAGCCATTGCAAGCATCTAAACGACTACGTTGATAGAAGGGTATTGAGGGGGGGAGAGAGAGAGAGAGAGAGAGAGGGCCATGCAGGCATCTAAACGGCTACGTTGGTAGAAGGGTATTCTCGTTATTTGTGGAGACAACGGTGCCCATACTCGGGGGGCAATCCGGCAACGCGTATCCGACACACGTGCGGAACCCAAGGCATAGAATAATTCGATTCATTCTTTCTTTGGTTCTCTCCAGTGAGATATATAGATGTCTGTTGGAGAGAGGACATGCGCCTCCTAGAACTCAGTTTTCGAACACTGTTATAACTAGAAGCTATACATCCATCCAACCTTAATAATCTACCATAAAGATATATTTGCAAATAATATATTTCATATAGTTTGATTCCTAGACTTAATAATGAGGAACCAGAGAACTGCATCTTTGAAAACTTGATGCAGTAACGTTAAAAAAATTATTTTATATAAAAAAAAATCTTTCAATTGGATTGATGTGGTCAATGAGATGCTAGCTTGTGCTAGGATGCATGTGGTCAATGAGAAGGGACTTGTATATAGGTGCGAGTGTTGCGATTCTTTTTTTTTTTATTTTTTTATTTTTTTTCAGTCATATCAATCTTCACCTAAGCCTCATGTAATAGCTGCTAGAGCAAACTAAGAGAGCCATAGAAAGAATCATAGCACTTACATCAAATGCATTGTGTCTAAGTTTCATCTTTTCTATTAATCACACAATCTGATTGTTTAATTTTAGCTATTGCCATCATGGAGAACATTTGTTGCTATGGGAAGACCTGCCACTTTTTGAAGGCACTATTCCATCAAATGGAGCCTTTGGAATATATATATATATATTCTTAAATAATAAAGAGTGAGGGTACATAGGTAGAACCATACTTCTAGATAAGAAGGAGGAGGGTTTTTTATTGAGCATTACATAATAAAACAACTAAGTCTTAATTTCAAATTGATCAAGGTTGGTTATATAAATCTTTTTCTCTCTATTTTATGCTATTAAAATCATATTTTTTAAAATATAAAAGTATCAAGCCCTTTCTTTTTTATTTTTTCTATTTATTTCTAACCTTTTTTTTTTCCTTCAGCCTAATGAATACATTCTATGGTGATATAAGTTATCATTCCTTCAATTTATTCTTAAATATCTTTTTATTTAATAAGTTTTTGATAACTTCATATTTTCTATCTCAACTAATATTCTTATTTATATTATAATAATAAAAATAGAATCTAACTCATGGGATACTTGATATTTAATGACTTTGAGTGCAGACAAATGGCAGTATCCTGAAAGAGAAAGAGAAATGAATAGAATGGAACATTGTTGCCACTGCCGAGTGCAAGCAAAGAAAGCTTGGCCCCACATTTCCTTCTCTCTAAGGTCAAGAAACCAGCCAAGCTCTCATAAGTTGTCTATCTATTTCATTGCAAAGTGATAGGCGAATCTTTTTAACCTCTCAACACATTTGTCATCTATTCTACAATAATGGCTAAGAAAGCAACCTATGAATCTTTGGTACAGTCCTACCATTTGGAATGGCAAGCTCATCATGGCTAGATGCATGATCCATAAACCAAACTAGTCATATGGTCTCATCATTATATATAAAATTTATCTATAGCGTTTGATGCATCGCCAACAATCCTGAATGGTAATGTGGATTACCTACAAGATAGATTATAACTTGATAGATTATCAGTAATGTTGAGTACTGTTTGGTATACACAAGTAATGCAACAGTAATATTGATTACTGTGTTTGATATGATAAACATATTATAAGTCATATAACATCAAATACTTAAAATACCTCTAAATTAAATTTATTAAAAATTATATTATTATATATTTGATTTAAAAAATTATACTTATAAATGATAATGTTTAAAAAAAATTGTATTTATAAATGATATTCAAAGCGACCAATGAGGATGTTGAAGGCCACCGATCGAAAGAAATTTTACGGCGTGTCGTAGGCCACTGGGCGGTGACTCGACTCTGAGGAAGAGGATGTGGCTGCCTTAGAGGTTCCAGTGAGGTCGGTAGTCGGTAATGGAGGATGCAAGTAAAGAGCGATCAAAAGAAAAAAAAAGAATAATTTTATCAAAAAAAAGTAATTTATCAAATTACCACTGATAATATGGATAACCATCCCTTCCTAACGTAATCTGAATTACCTCTTGATAGAAGTAATCCATATTACCCGTATAAGATAGATTACCATTCAAAATATGTATCAAACATAATTATCTGGTAGAACCCATTTAAATTACCAATAATCTGAATAGATTATCTGCTACCAAATGCCCGATCATGCCGGGCCAAGGCCGGTGCAGCCCGACGCATGCTGCAACGCGTGGCCATGCGTCCGTGCAGCCAACCTTGCACGGATCAAAAGGGAACCTCTCCCTTCCACCACTCATCCATGACTTCACCATATTTAACTAGCACTCCCTTCTTTCCTTTCATTACTCTCTACCTTTTTTCACAAATTTGCATGGTAGAAGATCTGCCTTAGGTGACTCGTGCCATCTTTTTCAACTGAATTGAACGATGGAGGTTTGTTGTTGGGAAAGTGGAAACCTCTGCATTCCTCACTCACGCCATTCTTTTGTTACAAGCGACACCGAAGATACCTCAATGAATGGATTCATATTGCTGGTTTGCTTTTGACATCATTGTTTCAGATCATTATCCTCATTATTTATTCTATTAGTACACAAGTTCTCACCATATTCGTCCTTCCACCCTCATCACAAACCCTATCACCTTCTCTTAAAATCCAATTCAGGTGCCTCCTTGATCTTCACCACCTTTGGCTCATATCCGAAGCTCAATTATGCCAGTGGCTTTACCCCAACCGCAAATTCTTAGGCTTCATTTGGATGTCAAAAAGTTATTTCAATAATAGGAATACGAATTCCGTAGGAATAGCTTATTCCCTTTGTTATTCTAGATTTCTGTTTAGATGAAAATCTGGTATTCCATGTTATTTCAGTGCAATTAATGCAGTGTTATTTCAAATGATGTTTGGATGACATGGGAATAAGCATGTATTCAAGTAGGAATAGATAAAAATTTTTCTGAAATTCCAAAGATACCTCTTTCAATAAAAATGGTTTATCAATTTTTTTTTTAAAATGACTTGAATAAAATTATTATTAATAAATAAGGTAATAAATTAATTATTATTAATAAAGAATATAAGAACATACTTAATAAATTATTTTATATTAATAAAGAAAAAAATAACATACTTAATTTATATTTTCTATTAATAAATTTATTTAATTTTAAATTATATTATAAATAAATTTATTTAATTTATTTAATTTATTTAAATGACATTATAAATAAATTATTTTATTTATTTAATTTAATTCCATCAATGCCTCTGGAATAGCTACAGTGGAAATAGGAGCTATTCCATGGGGTACCATGGAATAAAAAATTGGAATAAGGAAGGTTGACTGGAATAGAAATTTCAATGGAGCCCATGCTTCTGTTTCACCTTGTTTGAGGGAATAAGCTGAAATAAGGGCCTATTCCCCCATCCAAACACGGCCTTAAAGGCTAAACATGCGCAAGAACATTCATACCTCCAAAAGAAGATGCACTACATATGCCAAGCTTGATTTGGTGGTGCCAATGTACATTGCTAGCCCACCACAACACTAATTACACCATTTTAATATATCTGACTCCAAATTAAGGTTGGTGCCATGTGGCTCATTGGTGGGTTTTAGGCATCCTATATGGCATCCACCCTTCAACCATTTGAGCAGTGGATTAAAACAATTGAATAGGGAAGATAAAATCATGCTGAGGAGGAAGATCAAGGGATATGGGACAGCCCATGTGGGTTATCCATTTGATTCAATATGAGGGATTATGAGGGACAGCAAGCAGTCAAAAAAAAAAAGGTGACTATGCTGTCTAGTGTCTAATGATACAAGGATGCATGGCTGAAAAGTTGTCCCTATATGGTTCAGCAATAACTCATGTTTTATAGAACTTGAATCTATAACAAATTAAACCCAAGTATAATTTGAAGACGCAAAGTACAAAAGAATAGAGGTTATAACAATAAGGAGACAGGTTTAAACTAATGCTGATTATCTACCATTCTTCCTGAGTGTTTCCCATTTGATTACCATAGTATAAATCAACAGACACTAGCCACTTGTGCCAACACAATAGCACAAGATTATGCTGCAATCTCTAGCAATTCAAACGTTCGATGCTATCCATTAACACCACAAAAATTTCAGCATATTTTGCTACCATGTAAATCAGAATGATAGCACCAAATGGTTACTTAGTTAATCTATAGTGGCATCCAAACCACAATTAGCAACATTTGTTGACAAATCCGAAGCATTACCCAATACAAATCAAATAATACTTCAACAAAGGCATGGAGAACCACAATTCAGACTCAGAAGTAAAAACAAACACCAATATCACTGCATGAACTTGATCACTTCCTCATTGCACTACAATGGAAGGGGTTAGATACCTAAAGCAAATTTCTGTACAGACACCAATATCACTGCCCACCTCCACCACAGCACCAGTTGCAGCAGTACGCTGACCCTTTGCAACAACCCAGCTTTAGACATCCTGTTCGCAAACAGCTAGAGGGAGTAGGCTTCCGGATTCTAATTGGGCAGCAGCAGTTAACAGTGAAAGTAGTGGTGGTGGAAGTGCTTGCATTAGAAGCTTTTCTAGGGAGGTGGAGACTCTGTCGGATCTTTTTAAGCTGCGTTGCGGTGGTGATGTTCTCCATTTCCCTGATGAACTTGCAAAGATGGCGAATGTAGTCCGGGTACAGCTCTAGATTGCAGTGACCCCCTCCTTTGATCCATAATGGCTCATATGGTTCCCTTGCTAGTTTCCATAATCCATCACCATGAAGCCAATTCACTACATCATCCTCCGTTCCCTGATCAGATGCCATCCCCACAATTTGAGCAAGCTAGTTAAGCTCAAAATATTCTTGCCTTTGCTCAAGTAACTACACCAGCTTCTCATAAAAAAGCATCACAAAATTCAAGCAGGAGCTAAGGGTCAAGCTTTTATTTTTACAGTAATGATGACTAACTAGATCTAAATTACCAAACTACTTGCTGTGGGACTCCTACCATGGGCACTGTTCTATTAAGTTGTCAAAATCCATGATGGGAATGGATCTGATGACCAATTCCAAACTTGTAACTTACAAAAGAAGCCTGCACCCTAGATTGATATGGTAGAGGCAATAGCTCGAGATAAAAGATTAAGGTTTTCAGAGTGCAGTTTAGGAAGTGGTGACTGCAAATTTTCACTTCCGGGCATGGACCCTGCAACTTGTGAATGAGAAAGGGCACACTGACACAACTCTACTGGGAACTCTTTTGAGAAACTTAGAAGCTGCATGCAACTAAAAGCTTGAAGAGGAGCCACAAGCAAAGACTGTACTGGTTATGCAGGAGGAGGAATAAGTTCTTGTTGTACAACGGATTAGCTTTAATACCAATTGTTGAGAGAAAAAAATCAGTTGATGCCGATATCAACTGTTGTGAAAAAAAAATTCCGAATCCGGACCAAAAATCAGTGACCAAAAATCCAGACCTGGTCCTACTCTTGGAGAGAAAAAATGGTGTCCAAAGGTGGAACGCCTGGAGAAGGAAACAAGGGCACATGCCTAGAAAGAGAAGGGAATGCCCAAGAGAAAGAAAGAGGAGTCCCAACTTTCTCATGCCTCCTAACTTCCTAGAGAGAGAAAGGAGCATGTGGATGGGAGAGAGCGGCCTACCTAAACAGAGAAACATGGAGAGAGAGTTTCATAAGCCCCACTTCTAGAGAGAGAAATGGCACTAAGAAAGAGAGAAGACTTGGGGGCACAAACAAGAGAGAGAGCTGCCTACATGCCTTAGTGAGAAAATTATCCTAGAGAAAGAAAATACCCTAGAGAGAAAAAATCAATTGATGTCGAGATTAACTGTTGCGGAAAAAAAATTGGATCTGGACAAAAGATCAACACCTAAGAGAGAGAAAGGGCAGCCACTTGGTCTCACTCTTGGAGAGAGAAAATAGCATCCAAAGGTGAGACGCTTAGAGAGAGAAACAAGGGTGCATGCCTAGAGAGAGAAGGGAATGCCAAAGAGAAAGAAAGAGGCATCCCAACTTTCTCATGACTCCTAACTTTCTAGAGAGAGAAAGGAGCATGTGGATGGGAGAGAGCTGCCCGCCTAAATAGAGAAACATGGAGAGAGAGTATCGTATGCTCCACTTTTAGATAGAGAAAATGATGCTAAGAAAGAGAGAAGATTGGGGGTGCAAGCAAGAGAAAGGGAGCTGCCTACATGCCTTAGTGAGAGAAAATCATCCTAGAGAGAGAATACCCTAAAGAGAGAAAATGCCCTAGAGAGAGAGCCGCATATGGGGGAAGAGAGGTGGCACTAGGGTTTCTCATGCCTCTCTAGAGAGAGAAAGTGGCCGATAGCTTGGTGAGGAAGGAGAGAGAAAGTGTTTTGGGGAGAAAAAATCAATTGTATTTCTTCTTACACAAATCTTAATTGCTAGGGTTTAAATACATGACCAAGCTGGCTTGACCCTGATTCGAAAAACTCTCACGACTAACCCAATGATATTAAATTCACCCTAAGCCCATATACACCCATGACTTGACTCAATCTCGAAAACCCTTGGACTCATATCCAGCCCAATGCAAGTTAGCCCCCTCAAAGCCTAGAGCCCAACATGGGCCTTGAGATAACCTAGAGCCCAAAATGCCTTATGGACCTTGCCCTTTCCCATATTCTCCTGGGCCTTGGAAGCACTACACTAAAATCTCCACCTTGGTGCTTCAAGGCTTCAACACCTCCGTCGTGTCCATTAACTGTATCAGTGAAACACACTTCTGAATGTTGTCCTGTGGAAGAACCTTGCTCAATGCATCTGCTGAGTTTGTCTTGGTATGAAACTTCACTATCTCCACCTCACTTTCTTCCACTAGCTCTCTAATCCGTGTACCTGATATCGATGTGCCTCGTCCTGGTATGATGGACGGAGTTCTGCACAAGCATCAGTGCACTATAACTGTCATAGTACACCCTGACGGCCTCCTGAGTGAGGGCCATCTCTAGCACCAAGCCCTTCAGCCATAAGGCTTTCTTCACTGCTTCTGTGATGCCAATGTATTCAGCCTCAATGGTAAACAAGGCTGTAATGGGCTGCAAGCACGATCTTCATGAGACTGAACCACCAAATAGGCTGAACACAAAGCCTATTGTAGATCTTCTGGTGTCCATAGCATATACCAACTCCAACAGTCTCCTGCTATACTCCCTGGCTTCTGCCTCCTATGTCAGTCCTCTCCACTTATGGAGACACCTTAGGAAAGTGCTCCATCTAAATCTCAAATCCCCTCGGTCTACTTACAAGTAGCATTACTGTGTAGAAGGTCATCTACCCAGTGTTGTCTTGTACCTCCTGCTGCTCCTATTGTGCTTCTATGCCATCTCGCCTCTAGAGGATTGAGTTCTCATCAAAGGTCATATCTTTGCTGATGACGATCTTCTTCTCCAAGAGATCTCACAGCCAATACCCTTGATACCATGCGGATAGCTTAGGAACACCATTTTCTGACTTGGCATCCAATTTGCTCCATTCTCCAGTACCAACTTGCACAAATGCCATGCACCTAAACACCTTTAGATGGTTCAGGCTTGTCTTCCTTCCAGACCGCATCTCTTTTGAAATACCTTCATCTAACTTGGTGCCCTATAACCGATTAACCAAGTAACTAGCTACATCCATTGCATCAACCCAGAACACCACAGGAAGTCCTGCTTGCAGCCTCATGCACTTTGCCTTTTCCAAAGTGTCCTCTTCATCCTCTCGGCCACCCCATTCTGTTGAGGAGTTTCCTTCACTAAGAAGTGTCTTTTAACTCCCCACTCCTCACAAAAGCTGTGGAACTTGCTACTAATATACTCTCCACCATTACTGACCTCAGACACTACACTCTTGCCCTGTTCGTTCTCCACCTCAGCTTTCTAAACTTTGAATCTGGTAAAGACTTCTGATTTCTTTCTCATGAAGTAGGCCCAAACCTTCCTTGAGAAATTAACTATAAGGGTCAAGAAGTATCTTGCCTCATTTCTGGCTGAAACTGAGGTTGGTCCCTGATGGGCTGATCAAGCCACGTTAGGGCTAATGGATAGGGCGACTGACGGAACCTCGGCCTCGGACTCCAGCGCCCCTCGGCCTCGGACTGCTTGGAGCCCGCCACGTGGCCCATCAACCACCTGCTACCGCCATGTGGCCCACTAACCGCCTGCGACCGCGCGTGGCCACTGCCAGTTACGGCGCATGCCTGACGTGACCCAGCCCACCTACCACCTATGGCGCCGCGCTTAATAGAAGGCTGATGAGCAAGGCTATCCCTAACAAACTCAGGGATGGTTGTGGCCTGTCCCTGTCAACTTTGCCGCCTATCCGCTACCGAACAATAACACCTTGAAATCAATAACCTTCCAAAAAGCGGGTAAAGGGAACTCCCGAGCAGGTATAAGAACCTTCGCTCATAACGAGAGAAGGGATCTGAACTCCAAGTTTTTCTGGCTAAAGTCTTTTAGTCCATTGTTCATTACTATTTCCCAAGTTGCTCATTTAAGCGTCGAAGGGTCCTCACCAGAGCAACCGGTCCTCGAGGACTTTCTTGCAAGAATCCCGTCGAGGAGGCATTAGGAGATTCCCGAACCGTCCTCACCGCCCTCCTGATTCACCCCGTTACCCGACGTTCGAGGAACGTGACTTGGCGGCAACAGTCTCCATACATCTGTGTACCAGTTTCAGGGGTGCTGCACTTCTGGCTCTGCTAACTGTGAACTGAACTCTCTTCTGCTTTCTCATCTGACATGGCTCATAGATTTCTATAACACCACCACTCAGATCTGGAATTAGCCCCCTCTTGCTCAGTTCCTTCAACCCCTTGTCTCCCATATGGCCTAGGCGATAATGTCATATCGTGTACACATCCCAAGGATCCTATGCCATAGCTACTGCCTTAGATCTCCCGGTCACTATAGAGCCCTCTATCCTATAAAGGTTGCTCTCCAATCTTCTTCCTCTCATCACCATCATTGTTCCATTAGAGATGTTCAGAACTCCACTCCTGGCATGACTACTAAAACTATAACCACTCCGCTCCAGATACCCCAATGACACCAAATTTTTCTTGAGATCTAGGACATGCTTCACTAGTGAGAGTCCGTACTATCCCATCAAACATCCTTACCCTCACTGTGCCAATACCATCCACCTTGCAAGGATGATCACCTCTAAAAGTCACTCCCCTCATCGACCTCGGTTTGTGTGCTGAACCAAGACTGATTTCGTGTGTAGTGATATGAACATGCTAAATCCAGGGTTCATACTTCTATGCTATGCCTATGACTATATGATACCACCAAGAGGCCATCCTCCACCTCCTGATCAGCAACTGTACTCATGATTCAGATCCTTCCTTTCCTTCCTTTTGACTCTTCCACTTAGGACAATCCCTTTTGTAATGTCCAACCTCACCACATTTGAAACACTTGGCTTCTCTCTTGCCTTTCCTGGACTTTGATTGTCCCCTTTGCTTGCTCTTATCCCTACCTCTTCCAGACCTTTCCCCTACAGAGAAACCCTCCTATGGAACTCCTTCCTTGGTCATCGTCTTCCTTTGCTCATTCATGCATAGCACTGAAACTATATCTTCATAATATAAAGTCTCCTTCCAATAGAGCAACGTCGTGATCAATGGATCATAAGAAAAGGGCAGCGAACATAACAACAGCAAAGACTTATCTTCCTTTTCCATCTTCACCCAAACATTCAGCAACTCATTGCTGATCTGGTCAAACACCTAGATGTGGGCCATCACGTCTCCACCTTCTGCCATCCGAAAGTTGTAGAAGCGCTTTTTCAACATTAACTTGTTGCATATGTTCTTCCCCATAGAGAGTGCAACTTCAATCAGAGGCCCTTGGAGGTCTTCTCCTCCAGTACTGAATAGAGGGCTGAATCAGCCAAGCATCCTTTAATCGCTGAACACGCCCTTTTCTCCAAAGACATCCATTGCCTATCTGACATCTCATCTGGGCATTCTTCCAATGTTAGATTCAACTCGTATTGCACCAGAAGATCCTCCACCCTAACTTTTTACATAGAAAAGCTCCCCTTTTTATTAAATTTCTTAAAATCCACCTTGATGCTGCTAACCAATTGTTGTGCAATGGATCAACTTTGATACCAATTGTTGAAAAAAAACTAATTAATGGAGAGACCAACTGTTACAAAAAAAATCCAGAATCTGGACCAAAAATCAGCGTTTAAGAAAGAGAAAGGGTAGCCATCTGGTACCACGCTTGGAGAGAGAAAGTCCAAAGGTGGGATGCCTAGAAAAAGAAATAAGAGCGCATGCCTAGAGAGAGAAGGGGATGCCCAAGTGAGAGAAAGAGGCGTCCCAACTTTCTTATGCCTCCTAACTTGCTAGAGAGAAAAAGGAGCATGCGGATGGAAGAGAGAGCGACTCGCCTAGAGAGAGAAACATGGGTGAAAGAAAGTTTCATATGCCCCACTTCTAGAGAGAGAAAATGGTGCTAGAAAAGAGAGAAGACTTGGGGTGCAAGCAAGAGAGAGGGAGCTTCCTACACGCCCTAGTGAGAGAAAATCATTCTAGAGAGAAAAAATATGCTAGAGAGAAAATGCCTTAGAGAGAGCTGCATATCGGGGAAGAGAGAAGCGATGCTAGGGTTTCTCATGCCTCTCTAGAAAGAGAAAGTGGGCAATGGCTTGGTGAGGAAGGAGAGAGTATTTTGGAAAGAAAAGAATCAATTGTATTCCTTCTTACATGGCCAAGCTGGCTTGACCTTGACTCAGAAAAACTCTCATAGCTAACCTAATGAGATTAAATTCACTCCAAGCCCATGTATACCCATGACTTGATTCAATCTCGAAAACCCTTGGACTTATACCCAGCACAATACAAGTTAGTTCCCTCAAAGCCCATAGTCCAATATGGACTTTGAGACAACCTAGATCCCAAAACAACTCTTGAGCCTCCATGATGCCTTGTGGACCTTGGCCTTTCTCACGTTCTCCTGGGCCTTGGGAGCACCACATCAAATCCAACAGTTCTTTCTTATAATGGTGTTTTTCGTTGTTTTTATCCATACGATTCTCACTTAGATTAATTATTGCAATCTTTAGAATAATGCATCAATTATTCTTTCCAAGGCATTAAAGACTTCAGGGTGGCCAATAATTTTTTAGTTGCTAATCAGTCATGGCTTCTTGCCATTTGTTGTTTTACCTTATCAGCTACAAACCTGTCAATTCTGAATCCTAAATATCTTAAATAACTAATGTGCCTAAGGATTCAGATGCAAGAGAAAAATCACATAGTGAGCTTCAGATTTCATTTCAATATACAGGCAACATGCCAACAAACCAAAGATATCCAAATGACATCAATCATAAAGGACTTACATGAATCACAAGAACTGGGCAGTTCACCTTTTTAATTTTGTTAATGTTCTGCATAAACAAGTAGACCAGTATTAGTTTAAATCATCAATTGATATGCAAGCTACTAAGAAAGACAAGCATCAACACATTAGACTTACTTTATAAATGTCAAAGCAGAAATTGAAATTGACGTTACAGACCACGCGAAGGCCTGACAATATAGCACTGTGAAGCACTACACCTCGCAATCTTGGCAAGCGAGCTGCCAAGTGCAGTGTTGGGCCACTGCCAACAGACTGCCCATACAAGATCAAGTCTTCCTGACTGACTCCATATTCAGTTTCCAGGCATTGATATACAGCCTCAATGTCTGCATAAGTGTTGCATTCGCTTGGCTGGAAACCACAAACAGATAATTACTTATAGCGGTCACTTCATCCAATATGCAGACATTTTGTTGCAATGGAAGAGGTCTGTGGTTAATGTGGCATCAAACAAAAGTAACAGCAAAATAGCCAATCAAACAAGACACCAAGATTTACATGGTTTGGATCTTTCAGTCTACGCCCATGGGCTAAGATGAAGAGGGCATTCCACTAAGGAATCCACCCCCACACCCCATGAAGGAGTCCATGGTGGGCTTCAAACTTGAGCTAGACTATCAGCCTAAGCATTTGCTTTCACCATAGACCTTGCAAAAGTCAATGTTCAAGTCTTAGCGAGATAAGATTCAAGATGGCCAAAACGTCTCATCCTAGAGAGATTCTGAGATTGATACCTACCGTCCTATCTCATCCCATCTTAGCCATGATACATTATGGTATCAATTTTAAATAGATCTAGTTTATCATAAAGATATAACATTTGAAGTTCAAATATGTTTAAAAATTAAATAAAATGCTAAAGTTTCACAAATATTTTTAAGAAAAAAAGCATTCAAAGCAAGTACTGGAACATCCGACTGAATCGGAGATCAAGACAAGATGAGATGCGAGACGTCTCGCTCCATGGAAGAACAGAAACAACTTTGTTTCATGAGATTTAAAACCTTGGCAAAAGTTCCCAATCAATTTTTTTCCTCTCCAAATTTGTTGAACCAAATAATCATAGGGGAAAGGCAAACCAAGAAATTCAAGGCATACTTAACACTTTTCAACATAAGATTAAAAATAAAGGTACCATTTGTGAATGGATGCTGCAAGCCTAATGGCTTTTACATCAATTCGATGGTATTAGACACCACAAACAGAAAATTAAGTATGATAGTCACCTCATCCAACATGGAGACTTATCAACATAAGATTAGCATTTGTGAATGCATGCTGCGAGCCTAGTGGCATTTACATCTACTGGATGGCATTACTTGAATACCTGTAGCTACAACAGCATTGAGAGGATCCTTTGGAAAACTATCATAAACCATCATAATCTGAAAGAAATGTGTTATATGCTTATAACTTGAGCTTTTGGACCATGTGGTTTTAACCCACTAATAGATTAATTGGCTTAGTAGGTGAGCTTAGAATGTTACAATGGTATTAAAGTCGACCCATTTGTAATGCCCCAAACCCACCTATTGGCCCAATTAACCCGTTAGTGGACCGAAACTACGTGGCCCAAAACTCGAGTGGAAGTTAATTGGTACCAGGTGAATTTGAATTATAAGCACATAACATATTTCTTTTCCATTCGATGTGGGACTATCTTTGGGCATTACATAATCATACCATTTTCCATTTAAATTGTAAGAGGAGGCTCATTTTACATGTTAGTGAATGTTTTTTTAGTAAAAAAGAACCATCCACATTTTTCAAAATGCCTTTGAACAAATAATTAATATTCAGTCATGTAACATTACTGCTTGATTTGGAGCTGTTGATCATGAAAAATGAATGCATTTTGCTTCAACACAGTGCCACAAATGCAGAGACTAAGCAGGACAAAGCAATAAAGCAATAGCACAAGTAGCAGTGTTGGAGCTGACCAAATTGGCAGAATTGTCATCAGACCACACTAAAAATCATGACCAGGGAACTGATCCTAATAAACATAAGATGTTTATTTTATCTTTGTTTCTCTAAATTAGGCACAATTATCATTTTGAACCTGACTTAGTTTTTCACTATTGCACTTCTCGTTTTCATTGCTCGTGAAATTCGTACTGATGTTTGACATAGATGCATAGCAGCACGCATGCAATTCTGTTGAAAGTTTAGGTAGAACAATTTCAAGACAGTATTTAGTATTATTAATTAAAGTTTTGTACAGACTCCATAAATATAGACATCAGAGTTAATATTTAATAGCATTTAAGTTGCAACCAGTCTGTGAATATTTTCTCAAAAGAAGAAGAAGAAGATGCATTAATAATGATAAGGAAACAGCCTACCTTACCACTTGAGGCTCCATAACCAGAGTAGTCGTATCTGCAGATTTGAAAATATAAACAATTATCTTCATTAGAATGATGGAAGCAAATACAATTGTTATGTGTGTGCACATGTGCACACATGTGTGCATGTCTGTGTCTTTTTGTGTGTGTGAGAGAGAGAGAGGATTGTAAGAGGTATGTTAGGAAGAATATGAAGAAAAAAAAACGTAAACATTTTTGTTTGATGAAGAAAAACATAAATAAGTTGCATAATACAAATATGAGGTCCTTGAAGGATGGTGAAATAGATAGATCATATATCAGATAAAAAAAAGATTAACCAGTGGATGCTTAGAATAAACATTTCGAAGACACGAACAAAAGCAGAAAGAACACCAAATCATGAAAAGATGTTAAAAAAATTGTCATTAGATTCCTCCAAGCTATTAATAAATATTCAATTTTATAATGGTTTTTCCCAATACTATTAAGAAGTACAAGAAAACTGCATCAATTCATTTTTTATGTAAATTTAAAAAAATTTGTTTATTAATTCATTGTTCAAAGTGAAAACTGAAGGATTTTCAGAATATAAATAAACATATCAACGACACTAAACTCGTTGTTCCGTATAAATCTTGGCCTTATCATCCAAATGCCAAATTAACAGAGTTTTAGCAATATCAGCTTCCCATTTCAACCCACAAAGATAAATACCCTACTGATAAAATAAAAGTTGTCCAAGCTCTTTAACTCCTTTCACCTTGATCCCACTAGAGAATATTCAAGCTCCTACCTTCCTTTGAGTGCTCTCCATGGGACCATTTGTATCTTGTAGTCCTTAAATCATTGCCCTATGAGTTCATGGATGCTTACAAGACATTCTTCTTAGCCCCTTAGACTATACTAGTTCCTTTCTCTCCTTTATTTCTGTTACGATACCCAAACTTTCTCTTCTCCACATTCTCATTTATCTTCCCTTCAATCAAAATTCCCACCATAAACTCTCTTTCACCAATTATGCCCCTTATAGATAGTTCCAATCATACAATGAAATGTTTGACACCACATAGTACCTACAAATGTCCACTTATGAAAAAATAATCCACTATCATACCACTCACCAATAGGGTTATGTTGCTTTCAGTGAACTCACAAGTTCGTCCTACCAGGGAAATGAACCAAATGTTTTCACCTCTTGCATTGCCACAGGGCAAAACACGAGCATGCTGATCTTTCTTTAGTGCACACTATTTTTTTGGTTGAATCATTTTAGTGGAAAAAGAGCAAAGGTTTCTGTTGCCGCCAAATCACTTTTGAGGAACGTCAAGCGACAGAAATGCTTCGTTGGCCTTCAGACGAATGATAGGGACCGCCTCCTTCAGCCGGAAACCTGCAAGAAAAGTCCGGACCGGTGGTTCCGGCGGGGACCCTCCGACGCTCAAGTCAGCGATCTGGGGAACAGGAATTTTTTAATGAAAGAGTAGAGATTGAGCCCCCCTCCTCGTTGGGGGATTGGGGTCTTTATATACCTGTTCGGGGGTCCCTCTTACCCTTCACTAGTAACAGCCGAGTAATATCTTCCGTTCTTCGTAGGTGGGCGTACTAACTGCTAAACGTATGTCATAAGTACGCCTCTTAATTTTTTGAAAACCGTCCGTGACCTTAGTAATTGTCGGTTCATAATATTTGGTGACCGCCCGTGATCCTGGTAAAGCCACATGGAATTCCTTGCAGCAAGCGGACGCTTGTCGGCCTCTGCCGCCGAGGCCGACGCCGAGACCGACGCCGGCCTTGGGGGTGCCGGTCTTGGAAGTGCTGGCCTTGGAGGTGCCGGTCTTGGAGCTGTCGGCCTTTGGGGCCGACGGTCTTCGAGGTGCCGGTCTTTGGGGCTGACGGTCTTCGAGGTGCCGGCCTTGGAGGTGCCGGTCTTGGAGCTGTCGGCCTTTGGGGCCGACGGTCTTCGAGGTGCCGGCCTTGGGGGTGCCGGTCTTGGAGGTGTCGTCTTTGGGGCCGACGGTCTTGGAGGTGCCGGCCTTGTAGGTGCCGGTCTTGGAGGTGCCGGCCTTGGAGGTGCCGGTCTTGGAGGTGTTGGTCTTTGGGGCTGACGGTCTTCGAGGTGCCGGCCTTGGGGGTGCCGGTCTTGGAGGTGTCGGTCTTTGTGGCCGACGGTCTTCGAGGTGCCGGCCTTGGGGTAGGCATGGGCACTAGGCCGTACCGTGCCAGGCACGGCCCAGGCCCATCGTGCCAGAAAAATTACCGTGCCGTGCCTGGCACGGCCCATTAACAAATGGGCCGTGCCAAGCACGGCCCACTAAAAAAAATTTAAATTTGGCACGGCCCGTGACCCATCAAGAAATGGGCCATGGGCCGTGCCTGGCACGGCCCGTCACGGGCCATGCCTGGCACGGCCCAACAGGGCCGTTGCTGGGCCGTGCCAAAACGGCCCTTCTGGGCCGTTTTGTGGGCCGTGCCATGGCACGGCCCAGTAGTGCCATTGCTGGGCCGTGCCATGGCACGGCCCAGAAGGGCCGTTTTGGCACGGCCCAGCAACGACCCTACTGGGCCATGCCAGAACGGCCCTGCTGGGCCATTTTATGGGCCGTGCCATGGCACGGCTGGTGCCAGAAGCACACTGTGCACCTAGGCACCAGCCAGCTGATCCAAGCCATGATCCTGATCGGCGATGATGGATCCGACGATTGCGATCGATCTGATCGAAGATGATCCGACGGTTGCGATCGATCCATGCCATAATCCTGATCGGCGATGATCGATCCAACGGTTGCGATCCATCTGATCGGCGATGATTCGATGGTTGCGATCGATCCAAGTCATGATCCCGATCGGCGATGATCGATCGGACCGTTGCGATCAATTCGATCGGAGACGATCCGACGGTTGCGATCGATCCAAGCCATGATCCCGATCGGGGATGATCGATCCGACAGTTGCGATCCATCCGATCGGCGATGATCCGACGATTGCGATCGATCTAAGCCATGATCCCGATCGACGATGATCGATTGGATCGTTGCGGATTGACGATCCGACGGTTGCGATCGATCCAAGCCATGATCCCGATCAAGGATGATCGATCCGATGGTTGCAATCCATCCAATCGGAGACGATCCGACGGTTGCGATCGATCCAAGCCATGATCCCGATCGGCAATGATCAATCCAACAGTTGTGATCCATCCGATCGGAGACGATCCGATGGTTGCGATCGATACAAGCCATGATCCCGATCGACAATGATCGATCGGACTGTTAAGATCAATCCGATCGAAGACGATCCGATGTCTGCGATCGATCCAAGCCATGATCATGATCGGCGATGATCAATCCGACGGTTGCGATCCATCTGATCGGAGATGATCCGACGTCTGCGATCGATCCAAGCCATGATCCCGATCGGCGATGATCAATACGACGATTGCGATCCATCCGATCGAAGATGATTCGACGTCTGGATCGATCCAAGCCATGATCTCGGTCGATGATGATTAATCCGATGGTTGCGATCAATCCGATCGGAGATGATCCGACGGTTGCGATCGATCCAAGCCATGATCTCGATCGGTGATGATCAATCCAATAGTTGCGATCCATCCGATCGGAGACGATTCGATGGTTGCGACCGATCCAAGCCATGATCCCGATCGACAATGATCGATCGGACTGGTGCGATCCATCTGATCGGAGATGATCCGACGTCTGCGATCGATTTAAGCCATGATCCCAATCATGGATGATCGATCCGACGGTTGCGATCGATCCGATCGGAGACGATCCGACGGTTGCGATCGATCCATGCCATGATCCTGATCGGCGATGATCGATTCGACGGTTGCGATCCATTCGATCGGCGATGATCCGACGATTGCGATCGATCCAAGCCATGATCCCGATCGGCGATGATCGATCTGATCAGAGATGATCCGACGGTTGCGATCGATCCATGCCATGATCCTGATCTGCTATTATCGATCGAACGGTTGCGATCTATCCAATCGGAGACAATTCGACGATTGCGATTGATCCAAGCTATGATCCCGATCGGCGATGATCGATCGGACCATTGTGATCAATCCGATCGGAGACGATCCGACTTCTTCGATCGATCCAAGCCATGATCCCGATCGGCGATGATCAATCCGACGGTTGTGATCGATCCAAGCCATGATCCTGATCAGCGATGATCGATCCGACGGTTGCGATCAATCCAAGCCATGATCCCGATTGGTGATGATCGATCGAACCATTAAGATCGATCCAATCGGAGACGATCCGACGGTTGCGATCGATTCAAGCCATGATCCCGATCGGGGATGATCAATCCAACGGTTGCGATCTATCACATCAAAGACGATCCGACAGTTGCGATCGATCCAAGCCATAATCCCGATCGGCGATGATCGATCCGACGGTTGCGATCCATCCGATCGGCGATGATCCAACGGATGCGATCTTTCTATTTTTTTCTTCTTACTTATTGTATTATGTTCTAGAGGTCAGGCCTAGCCCCCCTCCCTTCTGTACCATTTTAATTTTAATTAATAAACTGGTAGGGGTCTATGCCAAACCCCCACCATTATGGTGGCTTTATATTAATAAAATTTCTTTATTCCTAATAATTTTTTAATTTATCAAAAAAAATTATATTTTTTATAAATTTTTTTATTTGAGCTGTGCATGGACCAGGCCCCAGGTGGGCCACGGCCCAGGCCCCCTAGGTCGTGCCTGGCACGGCCCACCTGGGCCGTCATGGCCCAGGCCCACCTGGGTCGTGCCTGGCACGGCCCACCTGGGCCGGCACGGCTCAGGCCCACCTGGGCCGTGCTGGGCACGGCACGACGGGCCGGCCCAGGCCCGTCATGGGCCGTGCCGTGCTGGGCCAACAGAAAAAATTTTCTAGGCCCGGCACGGCCCGGTACTGTAGCAGTGCCGGGCCGTGCCGGCACGGCCCATCAGGGCCTGGGCCGTGCCGTGCCATGGGCGGCATGGCCCAGTGCCGGTCTTGGAGGTGCCGGCCTTGGAGGTGCTGGTCTTGGAGCTGTTGGCCTTTGGGACCGACGGTCTTCGAGGTGCCGGCCTTGGGTGTGCCGGTCTTGGAGGTGCCAGTCTTGGAGGTGCCTGTCTTGGAGGTGCCAGCCTTGAAGGTGCCGGTCTTAGAGGTACCGGCCTTTGAGGTGCCGGTCTTGGAGCTGTCGGCCTTTGGGGCCGACGGTCTTCGAGGTGCCGGCCTTGGGGGTGCCGGTCTTGGAGGTGCCGGCCTTGGAGGTGCCAGTCGAGGTGCCGGCCTTGGAGGTGCCGGTCTTGGAGGTATCGATCTTGGAGGTGCCGGCCTTGGGGGTGCCGGTCTTGGAGGTGCCGGCCTTGGAGGTGCCGGTTTCGAGGTGTCGGTCTTGGAGGTGCCGGCCTTGGGTGTGATGGTCTTGGAGGTGCCGGCCTTGGAGGTGCCGGTTTCGAGGTGCCGGCCTTGGAGGTGCCGGTCTTGGAGATGTCGGCCTTTGGGGCCGACGGTCTTCGAGGTGCCGGCCTTAGGGGTGCCGGTCTTGGAGGTGCCGGCCTTGGAGGTGTCGGTCTTCTAGGAGCCGGCCTTAGAGGTGTCGGTCTTTGGAGCCGACGGTCTTCGAGGTGCCGGCCTTGGAGGTGCCGGCCTTGGGGCCGTCGGCCTTTGGGGCTGTCCAAAAAATTTTTTATTCTCCATGGGGTCAACTGGCTCCATCAGTTTCCAATCCTATATCACTATAATATGTGGACATCTAAGTTATTTCACTAATAGAACCACTTATGACTTGGTCTAGTGGGAGCGTTAACCTGCCTATAAGCATACCACACATAACTAAACATAAAAAAAAGGAAACAGAACTTGCTTTGCAATGAGAGATCACATAGATGCCCAATTTGATCTTGCTTAATTATACTGAATGTTGACATTCTTAATATTTGATTTTGGGGCATATGCAGAAGTTTGAGCAAAATTGAATATTTGAAGGTATGGGGCTTAAGGAAACTCAAGACTTGAAAGTGGAACACTTTAGCTTAAAATGATTTTTACATTTGTGGATATTGTAATGATTAATTAAAGAATAATAAAAAATCTTAGGATGACAGTTTGATTGGAAAAGTAAGTTGAAGGGCAAAACTGCTGGAGACAAATCTTGAATTTTTTAAAAAAAGGTGCCAATGAGCAGAAACATCTATTTTCATGAATATGGAAATTTTTGGACTTTCTAAAACTCATATTAGTACTAATCCATATAGGAATGTATTCCTGATCCCAAAACAAAGCAAAATCATAAATAATCCTGATTCATCAATAAAACCAAGGACAACCTGAAGATATGCATCTTATCAATATTACTGAGAAATTTAGTGAATGAGAATGCTGTAGTTGTGATCACTTATTGCATCAGCTGCCTTTAAAACATTTGAAGTTTGGTAATAAGAGATGAGATATGAAACCATATAAGACTATGAAGCTGAGATTAAGCTATCAAGGTCTTGATGAGTGTGCTAAATGAAGAACAAATAAATGAAATGACTTTCTTTAAATATAAGTTTTGAAACTGGGTTATCTTCTCCTCTATCTTTTTAATTAAAGTTAACATTAGGATTGGGTGAACTCTATTTTAAGAGAAAATAGACAAGAGACATGATATGAGAAAAAAAGGAAGGGAAAACAAGATACGCCTTCTCGACCCGTACTACTCGGACCACCCAATACTAGAAAGGTACTAGTATGAGACTGTTTGATTTGATATGAGCCGAATTGATTTGAGCCAAGCAAAACCATTTGGTATCAGCTTGAACTACCCAATTTCAGGTGATAGTGTATCTAGGAGTAAGAAAAAAGTATTGGAACCTTGTCTCAATACATACTGTACCATATTGACCGCACTGTATTGAACTGTTACTGTACTGACAAGGACCTTAAGAAAAGAGGTTTTCATTCCATCCATCATTTAATGGGTTGCATGAGTTTATATAGATTGAAAAAGATAAGTACAACCAAAGATAAGGAACAACCTAACAAGTTTTACCCTTCCAACTACATAACTAACAACTCTTTCTTTGTCCTCAAGATAAGGGCAAACTAAAGATCTTAAAAATCTAGACTACCCTTATTAACACATTTAACACATGAGGTGGCAATGCTTATCAATATTTATATTATTAAATATGTTATTTGACTTGCTGATAAAATAGTGTTTGGATCACCATCACCATCTCTCATATGCTAGAACAAAATAATGAGTAAATCACATATTTTCTGCAAGACCTGCTGAACTAAATTTTGCGGACTACTTGACATGATCACCAAGAAGTCCATATTGCAGGAGAGATGTACATAATCATCAGGGACTCATCTACAGATATTTTGTCTCAATATTTTTATTAATTTTTATAATGTTAATTTGACATCTCATAATTTAAAGCTCACCAATAAGGATGACTATGCAATAAATTATTCCCAAATTTAAGACAATAGGTAGCATGGTGATTAGGAGAAAGCTTGTTAAATTACACCTTAGCTTCATTATTGTTCTTTCCTTTTTTCTTTTTTGGCATCTATCAAAGGCATGTATTCTAAATTCAAGTAAAATTATTGTTTCCTCTTTGCGTCTTCATTTCTTTTTTCTTCCCTATTTTCTATTCTTTTTCTTCTTCATTCACTTTTCTTTTCTGATTGCCACCAGAAGAGGTTTCATGAGGAGCAAAAAAAGCATGCTGAACTCAGTCTTTCAAATATTAGCCTCCTTCTATATAGCACAGACTTCCACAATCCAACTCCACTTTCATTCATTGTCCTTCATGTGCCAAACTCCACCATTCCAAGTCCATCTGTCAAGTGGTTTTATATGATTGAACCACAAACTCCCAAGAAGACTTGAGTATCTGACCATGTCCCTAACATCTCATAGGTATATGCAACAAAGAGGTTTCTTTTATGGGCTTTGCTACGGTACTCTAGGAACTTATTCTATTATTTCTTATAATCATTTTTCTAACCATTGGATCTACTTGTAGTCTACCAGATTATGAGACCAGATAACCTATTTAATCGGTGGTGTGTGTGGATAGTACACATAATCAAAATAAAAGGAAAGGGATTTTGTTATGAGATGTGGCTGCAGCAAATATAATGGAGAATGAGAGAAGGAACATGTGGCATCCACTTATAGATCAATTGATGAGATTATCAGCAAATGTTTTCAAGTTGAGGAGCTAATGGAGGGGATTGATCTTGGCGAAGGAGAGGTCCATGGTGAAGATCTGATCAGAAGAAAGATGACCCCAAGTCATGTTTCCCAGCCTTTGGTGTCGTCCTGAAATGCCTCCTACCACCCATAGATATGGCTAAGGTTTCTTCAGGACGGGGAAGGAATAGGTGAAGCATAGCCTTGGTTAAGAGAAGTGTTGCCAAAATAATCGGTTTATTAGATAAATTATCATAAATAACCTTGTTTCACAAATGATCTAGATAACTTTAAAAATGATGCAGGAGTACTGTAGCAAAACCTACTTTTTACAAAATGCAACCATATTGCTTCAGCTCTCCTTGTCTAAAGGAACAAGGGAAGTGCATCAACTAAAAGTGATATAATATTCATCAGTCCAGCATAAATGACAAGGGATCTTTAAACAGTTTCCACAACCATCCATCCTGCTTCTCACGTGCACTGTACATGGGCAGGACTACTCGGGTAATTCCTATAGTTTATAAATATTTGTTGTGCAACTGTGTTACCATCTACTTCATTCTTTTTATTGTTAGGAACATAAGCAACATGCTAAGGTAAGTTTTTGAAACACTGATATAGTCATTAAGGGGGAAACAAAGAAGCTTAAGTCAATGTTAAGAAAACCAAAATTCAGAATGCTGAAATAATTATTGGTAAAAATGATGCCGATTATATTTAACCATAATATTTGGCATTGTCTATTGACATTCTTGATCTCATCCTAAAATAAATTCACATTATCATTACAGGAGTAATTTCATCTTGAAGCAAAAACAAACCGATGTGGAAAGAAGTCCAAGAAACCTAAACAAACAATCCAGATCCCTTCTGTATGAAGTTAACTTTGTGGATCTGAGTAAAATCCATCAGGTTTCAAGAACATTTAGGGACCAAATCTTGACCAAATATAAATGCTCTATGAATTAGTGAAGTCCATGCAGAGAAAAATTTGAGCAAAAAGGAGACACAGCATAATTATTGACAGATAGGTTCATCTTTACTAGTTAAATAAAGTGAGGGGAAATCCTCCAGAGAGGAAAAATGAAGGCTCAATAATGAACAATGCATTCATCTTTCAATGAAAAATTAAGAGTCAGAAAGCCATATCCATACAGAAGTTAAAAGTCTTAGTTCATGAAAATGTTCAATCATATATTTTGATAAAGTTTGATATAATATTTGTTACAGAATCATTATAATCCAATATTAAACTTTACTACCAAGTTAAATTTGATGTTAAAATATATTTTGTCTAAACTTTTTAAATGCATTATTCATCAACAAAACCACATAACGTGGTGTAACAATTACCCTGGGAGCTCTTTTATTTTGGACCACATTCCCCATGGTGGATAAAGCATTTGTGAGTTATTCTACTTGCAAACCTTAGCTCATTTTCACTTGCATCCAAGTTCAGTTAACCATGTTGAATTCAAAAAATAAATTTCACAATGAATATCAAATTTGCATTCATAAAACTGAACCTGATACTAACAACACTATATATTTTAAGGTATAAAAAGTTAACAGTCTTATCATACCTTGCCCCACCCATCTGTCATGGAAATGCAGAGTCAAAGTGTAAAATACATTATAGTAGAAATAGGTATATTCATCTTCCTTTTTTTTTCAAATTTTCTTATCAGGTTCAAAATTTGTGTTCTTTAATGAGGAAAAATTGACTATCGATATTATGTTAGATTTCTCAATGAAATTCAAATGATCTTGATGTATTAACCAGCTTAGACTCTTAAATTTTTAGAACTTATGTAGACTGGCACAAACATTTTGCAGGAGGATCAGTTGATGCCAAGCTCATAGCACACAAGCACCCAAAAAGAAAAACAACAAATACACAATTAGCAAAAGAAAATATATCAGGGAAAGAAGAAAGATTCCTTTTTTGAAAGAGAAAAAGGCATCCAGAACATTCAAAGAGCTGAAAATTGTGACTCTTAGTCTCTCCATCACCTAGACCAAAGGAGATGCATGTACTTATTTGAGGCACATTAAAAAGTGGCAACGACTGCTCAACCATGACTTAAACCACAAGAGGATACCTACTCACTTTCACCCAAGGCACACTACCACTGATCATTGCGCCACTTTATTTACAGCATAGCCTTTCTCTATTACATTGTAGGACTCTACCCAACCATCTCAGAAAGATATAGGCAGTTATCCAATGGTGCAACACTCAAATCATACATATTGTTTCCTCTTCAATGCAACATCCCCCTTTTTTTTTCTAACTTCTTCATAATAACAAATTTCTAAGGGAAGAGCTGACTGTTAGTTATACTTAAACTACCACACTTCAAACTAAGATAAATTCTAATCCTAATAGGACAAGACTTTGTGCCAGTCACATACAACAACAACAACAACAACAACGACAAAGCTTTAACCCTAAACTAGTTGAGGTCAACTATATGGATCCTTTTTTTTTATTTAGCTTGGTTCTGAATTATATTTTTTGTAAGATGCAATGATTTGAAAATTTTCTCTTATGTAATTTTTGTTCTATCTCTATCATTTTTTCCTTCTATATGCATCAAGGCACTCCTTAGCATAAATGCATCTCTATGTCTACATAGTACATGTCCAAACCATCTAAGTCATATTTTCTTTAATCTGTTCTCAATTGGAGCTACCTCTATATTTTTATGAATTGTTTTATTTTTTATTCTATCTTTTCTTATATTACCACATATATCTCAACATTCTCATTTCCATTGCATTCATCTTATATATGCATATTTTTCTAACTACCCAATATTTCGTACCATAATGCATCTCTATGTCTACATAGTACCGCCTTATAAAATTTTCTTTTCAACTTAGCAGGCACTCTACAATCACATAATATTTTATTTTTTCATTTTATCTAACTTGTTTTAATCTTATGGACAACATCATCCTCAATCTCTCCTTCCTTATGAATAATCGATCCTAAATATCATTAAAAACTTCATGACCCTTAATTTTTACTCTACATTCATCTTCATTTCTAATTATACTAAAATTACATTTTATATTTTTTTCTTTGTCCTACTTAATGTAAACCTTTAAATTCTAATGCATTTCTTCATTAATTTAACTTACAATTAACCTCAGCCTTAGTTTCATTTACTAGTATTATATCATCTACAAATAACATGCACCATAGAGTATTATCTTGAACATATCTAGTAAGCTCATTTATAATTAAAGTAGAAAAGATAGGGACTTATAATATTATAATCTTTACAAAATATTCGATCAATCTTTCTAGCAAGGAAGAAACCTATTTGACTAGTATTATATCAACTATTAAAAGTTATTAAATGAGTCTTTTTTAAATACATGTTGACTAATACTAAATCATATGCTATTGTGAATTCTAAAATGGTATTATCTTCTTATTGTAATCTCAAAATTCATAATCTCCATGTACTTTTCAAAATCTATATGATATTTTCTTATATATTCATTCAAATCTCTTCTGATAAATATTTTTTCTCCAATAGGAATCTTTTGAATTAATCCCTCCACATCCTTTCAAAAACTTTACTCTGTTGCACTATTTAAACCTCCTTGAGGAACATAAACACTATAATATTCATTGTTTCCTTATTTAGCACTAATTTAATAAAAATTATTTTATCTTCTATCCTCTTAATGTCTACAACATCTTTTAGGCTTTTGTTTATAATAATTCCTAGTCCATTTTTATTCCTATCTTAACACGTATACTAAAGTTTAAAACCATTAACCTTTTTGCTTTTTCTCTTCTCCGCTTAGTCTCTTGCAAGCAAACTACATTAATTCTCTTTCTAATCATTGTATTTATTAATTCCATGAATTTTCTTATTAATGACCCTATATTCGAAGTTGCTAAATGTATTTTCTTTATTATTATTATTATTATTATTATTTTAACTAATTTTTTATCCATACCCATTCATGAAAGTGTGAGAATCCTTGCTTACTTTCCGCTACACTATGGCAACGATATAATGCATCACTTCTAAGGACTACTCTAGCTACCCTTCCTTTTTCTATTCAGGGTTTGATGTAGCATGTCTCTTCTAAAGAACACCCTATCCTTAACTATTTTCTTTATCGAATTCATATTCACAGGATGTAACTATAGTTTTATGCTAGCCATCAACCTACCACAACCTTCCTCCTTTATCCAAGCTAGGAATCGGCTATACATAAAATCTTTTTATCTAGGCAATGTTGATAAAAAAATTAGAGAAAAAAGGAAAAATTTTCTTATCCAAATAAAAAAATCACAAGAAACTTAAAGAGTGGAACACCACTACTCTCAATTCTTGTTCTCTCCAAGACTAGAATGATGCTTACATGCTTGAAGCGCACTTGAAAGAGCCACATCCCCTGCTTGCCCATGATGCAAAAGCATCAAGTGGATACCCAATCATTTTAACCGTGCAAAAACCACTCCTTACTAGCCACTTTATTTATAGTATACCCTGTCTCCAAAGGCCTTGAGGATTCTTACTCCACCACCACAGAAACCAAAGGGCTCTCCAAGGATAATGCCACCTAAGAAGCTGCAAAGTTCATAGCCATGAAGTTTGACTCCTGTCCAGACACTAACAAATCACATTCCTCTAACAAATTCACTGTTATACTTCAAACTAAGATCCACTGTAATTCTAATAGGATAAGACTTCAATTTGACTTCACACCCATCTGCTGATGAATTAGAATAACAAATAAACTATTTCTGTTACTTTGATAGAACTCAAAACTTGAATTCCTATTCTAATTCAAAGTCAATGCTGGTCTTGGAAGCCAAATCTTTTCCTTTTTCAAGCGTGCAAATTGATCACAAATTGCTGATGGGAACAAGAAAGCTGTCGGCATTGGACGTGGCAACTGTCATCCACATCATACGGTCACTTTAAGAAAGCATGACATTCTTCCCCCACATGCTGGATATATTTCTTTGTCCAGCTATAAATTTAGTATTCACAGCATGCATACAGGTTGAGAAATTTGTAAAATTAAGTACAAGCAAAAAAAGAATCAGAAACAATGAGTAAACGTGTCCCAATGTAGGAATTGGAGGCACTAATAGAGCTATACATGAGAAACAAATTAGAAATCATAAAGAAACAGCTAGGAACACCTGTTATCAGTGGTGCCCTCATCTTTTCTTTCATATACTCAACTGCATCTAGTTTTTTCCATGTCACTATGTACGCCTCATACGTTTCTCAATTACATAGAAATCAGTAAAAAAATCATTTCCTTTGCCAGTTTTCAGGGCAATGTGTTTCATCCTCTCTGTGATTTCAGATTTTTTTTCCCTTTTTTTTTAAAAAAAGAAGTCCTGTATCTGCAACACAAATTTCACATGATGTATTCAACATTACAAAAACCAAAGTTTAATTCAAACGCAGATTTAGCCAATTAAGAATTAAAATGTACATATCACCAAAAAAAGTCTTCAAACTGCAACAGTATTATGTTTATATCAAGAAGAAAGAGCCAAAATAGATTTTTCCAACTGTTATTATGATAATGAATTTTTTCTTTAAAAAACCCATTAGATTAAAAAAATTCGTATGACCTACATGAAGCGAGGCCAAAAAATAGAAGAAACGCTGAAACTAATTGATGAGAAACAAAGAAACAAACATGAACAAAGAATCCACTTACCCCACCAGATTAACTCTGAGATTGACCTTGAGCTGCACAAAGAGATCATAGAGCTGCCCTAGATCAGCGGCATTGCCGTGCGAGTAGAGCACGGTGAGCCGGGCATAGGGATTCCTCAAATAGAAGGCCACAACTTTGTTCCCACGCTTGGTGTCCAGCACCAGGACATCCAATGAATGATCCCGTGGGATCCCAGAGGCTACCAGCCGCCCATTGTCGTCCTTCTTGACGGTGTAGGTAGGCGGCTCGGGCGGGAAGAAGGCAAATTTCGCCGCCAGACTCGAAACCGAGCACCCCGATAGCATCGAGATCGATCCAACTCATTGACAGAGAAGAATTCTCATATGAAAAATAGGATCAGGTAAGAAAACCCAGCACAAGAATTGCTCCGTAGCCCCCTCCCAATGCTTTAGCTGAGTTGACGAAAATCTGAAGGGTTCTGCTCTGATAAAGAGGTTTTAGAAATGAGATTCAAAGAGGAATTGAGTAAGAGTGTAAAGGAGCCACCTTTCTTTGAAAAATGATGTCTTTAGGGTTTTACTAGGGTTTTAAGCAGAGAAACGGAGAGATTATTAGCTCCAAAGGAGTGGAAAATGGGGAAGTGATTCTCGTATTTGAGCTGGAGAGGAGAGTAGCTTTGAACATTCTCCACAGTTTATGAGGGGAAGAGTCAGGAGCCAAATATCGAACACAGAGCAACTGGAGTAGGCTTGTTGGCATCTATCTCTCTATAGCACGGATGTAGAACTGAGTGTGAAAGAGACAACACGTTGGAAGAGGGGTTTAGTGTGATGAAGAAGGTACAGTTCTTCTCCCCTGATCCTTTTCTTTGATGGAGTTTAGATTTTGGGCAGACAAGGCTAGGGTGCGGGAAGAAGTGTAGATAGAACTTTAGCTTGCCTTCCCCCCCGCCCCCCCCCCCCGCCTCTCATTCTCTCTCTCTATACTTAGTTGAGCTGTGGGTCTTGTGCTTTGGGATTTTGAGATCCCTTTCTCTCGGTCCTTCTCTCTCTTCTATTTGGAAAAGAAAAAAAAGCTGTCCTTCTCTCTCTTCTATTTGGAAAAGAAAAAAAAGCTGATAGGCAAGAGAGTTTTGCTTCCATTTACTGATCAGACTGCGTTCACTTGTTTTGTAGCTCTCAGAGACAGAGATAAAGACACACAGAGAGAGAGAGAGAGAGAGGAAGGGTTTGGGTGGGGGGGACCAGACAGAGGTTGGCACTCTGGAAGAAAGTTGGTGGTAGGAGGTTGTGAGGTTGGATGGGTGAGAAAGACTGAAACTTTTGGACGCAGCAGAGGGGTTTCCGCTTCATGCCGTCACCTATGCATGAGGCCACCAAACAGGACAGCGCTGGCATGCAGGGGGGTCTACGAAGAGTGGAATGGGTGGGATTTGGTCAGCCGGCTGTCCAAGATAACACAGCCTCCTCCTCAAGTCAAAAATGCAATGAGTTTAGTTGGGACCCATATGTTGTTGTCTCCTATTTCTCCAGGGTTTACGTACCATCAACAACTACAGTTGCTCTGGGACACATGATGGGAACCATTTACCATTGTTTGCTTCCATGGCCTTTGTCTTGCAACATTACTTTTGATTCATCGCTATAGATTTCTAGCATCTCATTCTTGTTTACAGTTATGCATGTATTTGGAATTGCTAACCGAAAAATCATTAACTCGTTTTATCAAAACTAATCTTTATTGTCTTTAACTTCCTTCTGGTCTCTCTCTGTATTTCATTCTTCTCAAGATTGAATAGTAAATACACAGGCCTACCAAAAAAAACCTAGTGAATACTCAATCAATGATGTCACTTGGCTCCCATAACCTAATAACTTACATGTAAAAGATTCAGGTTAAAAGTTTTCCAATATTTGACTGTCATCAAGAAGGTAAATATTGACTTGTATGATCACTTGAGTGATGATGGACAACAAGGACACGTACTAGCTGTATAAATGAGTCCATGGATGGACAATGACTAATCTATTTGTGCATCATGTTCATCAATTAATGCAATCATAAATTTGATATTTGCCGTGCACCATAGATATGTTAGTTCTTTGAAGTTATTTTCGAAGGAAGTACATCAACGAAGAGGTTGAAAATTAATTCTACTCATAAAGACACTTTGAAAGAATTGTACTAGAGTCAAATTTCATCAATCAACTATTGGTTATCAATTGCAAATCCATGGCAAATTTGAAGTTCTACGATAAATGGATAAACCCTATGAAAGGATTTCTTAGGCACTGAAACATCAAATGGATTTCTAGGCTTGAATGATGTAATAATTTTGAATTGACATTGACAATGAGATTCATAACTCTAGTTGCATGGCTGAGATCAAAGCGGAGCTTTAAGATAGCCTTCATGACATTGCCATTATGAGAAAAAAGAATCTCCTAAGCTAAAGGAGGCGTTTAATGCACTATAAGAAAAAATCAATGCTATGCCTTCGACTATTTTTTCACATCAATTCCTATAAGAACAGATGCATCAAATCTAGGTGCCTCCCTCAGCACATGGATTTTATATATCCACCCTCTTCGTTTCATGCATGATATAGCTTAGAAACTCACAAAGAAGCAATATCCAAGGAGTGGTACCTTTTCAAGAACGTATGGCCACAAGGGAGGTGGCAATATAGAATGGCCAGTTGCACCTATAGAGTGTGTTTGACTAACAAATTTTGAACGGATAAAAAAAAAAGAAGACCTTCCATCCATTGAACCTTCGATGCACCTAGTCTAGATTCAAGTAATCAGTATTTTAAGGTGCGTACATTTTGAGGAAATAACCTTATTCTATTGCCTGAGAACGTGAGATTATTCGAAGACCTCATGCATGTGGGACGAAACAAATATGGAGGGTTCAAGGGATCATGCGAGGCATATATATATATATATATATAGGCCAGGATAATAACAACTCCTCTCGTGTTCCGAGCCTGTTGTTTGGTCTTTAGGGGATGTGGGGGTGTTCCACATGGAGACTTGGGAGGACTCATGATGATTGGGTTGGATCTGATCTGAACCAATCTCACCCAATAACTGTTTTTACTTTGCTAACAACTTGATCATATCTATTCCCACCCTTGGACGGCAAGAGGGTGGATTTTGGGTTAGGTTCAAGGTTCCATTGATAGCCCAAAGCCATCTCGAGTGCAACAACAATTTTTCTTGATGTAGTTTTCGATCTCATAATATTATTCTTGCCGCATGAAGGCATGCATAGGAAATCCTTTGATCCTTTGAACACAACACTATATGATACAATTACCCACTTAACATGCAACAAATTTTGCATGAGGCCATCTTTTAATTTTTGTTATTGTCACTTCTAAGAGAAAGGAAAATATGCTAAAGATTAATGACCAAGACTTGAATATAAAAGTCAAAGGAAAAAAAAAGAGGAGAAGAAAGAAAGGGAGGGACGTTGGGGGTTGGTTAGAAGGTTGAGAACAAAATCACCTCATAAGAGATCATTTATTGGATTAGTATCATTTTTGCATTTGCTAATTGCAATTACAAATTTATATCATTATATCTAACTCTACTTTAATAAAAGAAAATCCAATCCTAACTCAAAACTCAACTTATGCTCAAATGGCTATCCTTTCATCATTTGGTTCATATATATGGATCTAATTGTACTTAGAGAAAACATACATAAAGCTAAGAAGTTCATGGTCAACTGTTGCATATACCAATTGATCTATCTTTAGCAATGAGAAACTATCCTTGGAGCAAGCTTTATTAAGACCTATAAAGTCACATACAAGCATTACTTGCTATTGAATTTTTTCACAATGACCATATTGGCAAGTTAGTTGAGGCACTGTGCTTCTCTAATGAATGTAGGTTTCAACAATTTGTCTATCTCTTCTTCAATAGCTTAGTGCTACTCATGGCAAAATTTCTCTTCTTTAACTGAACTAGTCTATAGCTTTGGTCTTTACTAGAGAATGCAATGCTCAACTCCTTAGTCTTTGGGTCTTTTCATAGGAGCTCATTAGCTTAGATTTACTAGGCATAAGCCTTCCTTGCCAAGGAGGCCTTCCTACTTGCCATTGGTATTGCATGGCTTATGTTGATCATCTAAGTAGTTAATCAATTGTTGTTTTTTGCTTCTAGTTGGGGCTTTTATTTGTCTTGTTAGGAGGAGGCTAGTCTTAATACACCGATTGAGCTAGCCTCTTTAGATAAGGTGCTCGATTTCATTCTTCAACTACTTACACTTTTCTATATCGTGGCTATGGTTATGATAGAAGTGATAGTATCTTCTTGGATCCCTTTTCTTTAGCCTTGACCTCATCTTTTTAGGCCACATAAGGTACTACTCCTAAGTAATTTGCATTGATATTTGAGCTCAAGGAGTGTTGAGAGGTATGTACCTATTGTACATTCAAGGAGGAGTCCAAGGCTGGCATAAAGTCTACTATCCTTCTTGGAGCCTCTTCTAGGAGTCTATAGGCTTCTAATCATCCTTTTCTTTTCGTTTCTTCAAAAGTCATGCTTTTTTCTTCTTAATGAGCAGCCAGAGTCTCCTCAACATTTATATATTTTTAGCTTAGCGGAAGAGTTTATTAAGATCTTTTAGTGGTTGCTTGGCTAAGGAGAAACTAAGTTCGAAGTTCCTTAAGCCGCTCACGAGGGCTACAACAACCATTGTGGTATTCAAATCTCTTACCTCCAACGCCTCTAAGTTGAAGTATTGCAGATAGTCTATCAAAGACTCATTCTTCTTCTACTTGATAGTCATTAGTGGCATGGAGGTCTTCTTGTGTTTTCTACTATTGATGAAGTGACCAACGAATAGTTTTCTAAGCTAATAAAAAGAACTTATCAAGGCCGATCAAGGCAGGTTGGAGCTCTATGCAGTAGTATGAGGGCTTTGAAACTTTTTAGGTACTTGATGGGGTTAAAAGTCCTATCATAAGGCTTCAATTATGTCATCTTAAATTTAGGAGGCAAGGGCTTGGCCATCACTTCTTTCGTAAAGGATGGCTTAAATGGGAGGTCCAAGTCATTAGATCCTTTTGCCTCTCTATTTTGAAATTGATGCATCATCTCACTGATCTTCAAGTCAATTTTTTCAAATCACTAATTAATATGTCTATGATTAGTTAAAGGCACCTCGATTGGACTAGCAAACATGGGTGCTGTTCTTCAATGGAAGAGGATGATCGACCTTAGTTCTTAGAGTCCAGGGCCAATCCATGGGTAGATCCAAAGGTGAATAGGGTTGGCCTCAGATCCTTAATTCTGGGGCCAACCCTTAAGCAAATCCAAAGGTCGGCCAGGTCTAACCTCCTAGTTGTCTCTACGATCTACTTTAGGTTGAATTATAGGCTTGGCTTGTTAAGAGACTAAGATTTGCATGAGACTTATTAGGGCATCAAATTTTTGATTTAAGTCTTGAATCTCATCATGGGTAGAAAGAGGAGACAACTTAGGAGAGACCGATGATAGAGCAGGGATTGCCAACAACTTAGTAGAGTCTTGAGAGCTAGCCGGTGCCTAACTCCCTCCTACTTGAGTAGTGTTGGGCCTTGGTCTTTCTTTTTGGGTGATATGGCTAGGAATCAATGCTTCTTGTTCAAGTTCTCATAGATGCTACTAATGGTGGGCATGGACTAGACCAAGAGTAAAAAAGAAGAGCTTAAGGCATCGGAGCAGGCTCAGCTTAAACTTGGGTCAAGTATGGCCGATCCTAGTCCAGTCTAATGTAGCATACATATGCCACATATACACACATACATACATACATACATACATACATATATATATATATATATATATATATGTTAGTGTATGCCCTATATCCAATTGGATTGAATGTTGTATACATTCTATGAATATAAATCAAATAAAATGGTTTCTTTATCTATTCAGATATCTTTTATTTGATATATTTGTCTATGAGATAAAGTCCAAAAGAATGTGAACCGTGCATATAGAATTTGTAATATAGATTACAAATTGTGAGATTCAAATTGCACGTTATGGTTCGATTCTTTAAACTTTCCTAGTCAATGTGTAGATGGGATTGAATACCATCGAATACCGTGAGACTGGCACATATTGCATATCTTCACACTTGGGGTGAGCAGCTGATTTCACAAGCTGAAGTATGAAGATACTTGGATAGATGTGTGGATGCTCGTTATTGTAACGATGCATTGGATGACCCGTACAGAGATCCCATATGGATATTCTATATAGTGTCGATGGTTGATCTCTAATGACGGTGGTGTGAGTGATCCTTTGACTTGAGATCTTCATTGCATCTCATGTGTGGAATGTCATGCTTTGACGATATCCAAACGTCGCTCTAGCCATGGGTGATAAATATAGTGTCGATTGGGTTTGACATGAAGTACATGAAGATGATGTTTGATCAAGATAAGATTCGTCTCCCTTGATAGAAAGGGTTATTCCCACGGCCACTTTATGGATTAAATTGATTGTTAAATCCTTGCAAGATTGAGTTGGAATTCGAAATGGTTTTAAAATTCTAATTCATATGAGTCAATTTTTCCTGAGATCAAGTAAACAAAGATTAATTATAGGGTTGACATATTCCATACCACTGATTGATCTGGGATATGTGATGAAAGGTTTTGATCATACAGTAACCGTTCATGGACAGGTGTTATTGATGGTCACGTCAACAAAACCTTTAGCAGTTGGTGGTCATGATGCTTTGCTAGAGGCCTCTCATGATCTATAATCATATTGTTGACTTGGACAAAGAGTTGTCCAATCATTCCTAGGGTCTATGATTAGGACATGATTATTGCCAACATGTTAAAGGGCCCAATGGGTCACACGCATTAACAAGAATTTTGGATGAATTAAAATAAGAATTAAATTAGATTTAATTTAGATAAGATGATTAATTAAATAATTAGGTGAGACCCAACTTAAAGAAGATAAAATAATAATGGATATGATCCATTATAGTAGAAGGAATGTTAAGGAGAAATTATTTGTGCATATGATGAACAAATAATTAGATACCCAAATATGACTTGATCCATGTGATGGATGGCTCTGATTATTCGGGTATGGATGGTGAATCTCAGCCATGTGAAGATGGAATCATGCCCATGGGATGAGGCATGATGAATCTCTACGGTTCGATGATGAACACATACAAAATGGGGCATATAGTTATGAGATAACCAACTCCTAATTTCAAAGGCTGAGATTGTGACACTTGGATTAATGTTATCATGAGAATGGGAATTTCTTCTGTTTTCTTGGATTAACGTTACCATGAGAATGGGAGTTTCTTCTATTTCTTTGGATTAATGTTACCATGGCGTTACCATGAAAAGAGGTATCTTCTTCTTCTTTGGAACGTTTCTTTCTCACCCTATAAATATGGTTCCTTCCTCTTAGGAGAGAGAGGATGAGAAGAAAAAAATTAGATCTTTTAGATCTTCAGAGATATCTTCTGTATTTCTATAAGGGGATTCAAGATGTGCTAGCACCCCTCTCTTCTGAAGTATCATCTTCATACCTTGAAGGTCTTCATCCACACTTCTCTGCATGGATCACCGTTAGAGGCCGGACGTGTGGATGGCTAGTGGCAGAAGATTTACTGGCTTCATCCTTTTCTACATCGATAAAGGACTTAGGTATGAATAAATCTAATATTTTAGATTTTATTTGAGATTTAATGAATATGTTCCTAAGGATCCTGGGCATCTAGAAATTTTATATTATATCTTCTTGTATATTTACATGAATATTGATTCATATTTAGAATACATAATTCTCAACAGTGGTATCAAAGCTACCTTAGGCTACAGATTCATTAATCTGATAGGATACTTGAGTCAATGTGATTCATAATATGAGTTTTTATTATGCTTAAAATCATGAAGAGTTTTCATATGTTGATAATAAATCTAAAATATAATAAAATATTTATTATTTGATAATAAACAATATTATTTAAATTTATGCATGTTCATTATCATGTTAAAATAGAGTACTTTGATATATGATATCAGAGATAAAGATTTATTATATGATAATAAACAAACATTAATTTAGATTTAATCATATATGTGTCATGTTTAAATAGTAATTTTATTTATGCATGATAGATACTATATGCTGAAATCCTAGAAATCATGTTTAGAATTTAATTTTAACATGATTATTGATATGATTAAGATATGATATTCTTATGATAATGAACATTGAAAACTTAGTTTGGATATTTGGATTAAGATAAGATTGTGATTAAATGTAATCATATGGAATTTAAAATTTTATATTTGAATTGAAAATCTTATCATGACAAGAATATGATTAGGGTTTGTTAGAGACGTTAGGATTTACATGGGATGTGAAACCGACATGTCATAAATATAATTAAATGATAAAAAAATTTAAAATTTGAATTAAGAATTCTTATCATAATACCCTAGCTAGATCACTATCTATAGTTATCATAAAATGTAATAGATGATAAAGATTTAGGAAACTTAAACTTAACCATGTCATTGTTTGATCCTATGATCCCATAATTGATCTAATCAATTGGGCTTAACTACATTGGTGTCTAAAAGGTTTGATCATGGTTTTTAATTGCTTCGTTCGCTGCCTAGGAAAACCCATTCAATGGGATCAAAGGGTATGCTAAATAGGACCCCATTGATCAGTTGATCTGGCCATTATTAAGGAAAGCTCTTAATTGATTAAATCAATTAAGGTTAATCAGGATGGTAGCAATTGATTTGGTCACATAATTAGGGTTCCTAAATTAGATACTGATCAGGATCCTAATTTGATTAGGAGTCCCAATCATAAGATTGGATCTTATGAAATTAAAGTTAATTGAGATTAATCTAAAATCTACAGATAGGATATGTAACCTAGCATAGTACAAATGTTGTAGATGGGACCTATATGCGCTAAATCCCTCCACGAATATTAAGTCATAAGCCTTCCATTATTCACATGATACAAAATCATTAGGTCATGAGATTTGTCATGCCAAAGCCGAGGTCGAGTGTACTTATGAGGAGTTGATTGTGGAATAATGGGTTGACTTAACTAGATTAGCTGGCATAATTGGCCAAAGTCAGGGTCAGTCTAATCTAGAAGCAAACTGTAGGATGATCACATATGGATGTAATTGACAAGGCAATGTCCCCTAAATGATCTAGGAGTCACATTAGATGTGATTGATGATAATCTACCAAAATTTAGATTATCGAGATTTGTTGTGCCAAAGCCAAGGTCAAGGTAATTCAAATGAGGATCTTAGCCCACTAAGGAAATTGAATGCCAATTTCTCGAGATTAATAGAGAGGGCTATTAACCTTGATAAAATAGTGGAATAAACTAACTTAATTAAAAATCTAGAATTACCATATTAAGTTGGTGATTAGTATTCATAGTAATTGACTCATTCTAATTTTATGTAGGTTATCAGAGAAACCATGAGTGTAAATATCAACCTTAGGAATATTTTAGAATCCAACAAATTGACTGAACTCAACTTCCCTGATTGGCTAAGGAATGTAAGGATCGTTCTTCGATCTAAAAAAATTCTTTTTGTCCTAGATGAGGTTGCACTGGAGGTCCCACCAGCGGATGCTCCGACTGAGGTTCATGTGGCATACAACCAGTATAAAAATGCTGAAGACATGGCCACATGTTTGATGTTGGCCTCGATGTCACCTGATCTTCAGAAACAGCATGAGCATATGAATGCTTAGGAGATTTTGATACACTTGCAAGAGTTGTTTGGTGCACAGTCTCGATATGAGAGGTTTCAAACTTTTAAAGAGCTGTTTCAGTGCAAAATGACTGAGGATTCATCAGTGGATGCCCACGTACTGAAAATGATCAATCTGATTGAGAAGTTGGCACGATTGGATTTTGTGATGGATTATGAACTAAGTATTGACTTGGTTCTACAGTCATTACCTCCCAGCTATTCGCAGTTTGTTCTTAATTTCAACATGAACAAGCTAGAGGCATCTCTACCTGAGCTCGCGAATATGCTGATGAATACCGAGCCCAACATTAAAAAAGAAAAGAGACAGGTTATGATCATGGAGTCCTATGGCGCTCGTAAGAAGCGGCCAAAGAAGAATAAGGTCCAAAAGGCCAAGGCGACTAAACCAAATAAGGGCATTAAGAAAAACAAAGTAGCCAAGGGAAAGTGTCACTTATGTGGCAAGGAAGGGCACTGGAAGCGAAACTGCAAGGCTTATCTGGCTAGCCTGAAAGAAAAGAAACATACAGATGCTTCTACATCAGGTATATTTATAATTGAGATGTTTTATTCTGTTACTTCTTATTCCACTTGGGTATTGGATACCGGTTGTGGATCTCATATTTGTATTAATATGCAGATAATAAGAAGCAGTATAAAGCTGAAAAAAGATGAATGATCCTGCGCATAGGAAATGGAGCAAAGGTTGCTGCTTTAGCTACAAGATCTTGTTCTTTGTCTTTGCTCACTGGGCTTGTAATGGAGCTTAATAATTGTTACTATGTTCCAAACATAACAAAGAATATTATTTTCGTTTCATGTCTTGTAAATGATGGATATACATTTGAAATTAGAAATAAAGAAATTTTAATTTTAAAAATGAAATGTTCTTTGGTTCTGCTGAAATGTTCAACGGGATTTATGTTTTGAATGTACAATGCCCTATTCTCAATGTAGAAACTAAGAAATTAAAATCACATAATTCTAAGAACTTGTTCCTATGGCACTGTCGTTTAGGCCATGTAAATGAAACATGTTTAATCAAGATACATAAGGATGGCTACTTGGGCTTATTCGATTGGGAATCGTTTGAGGAATGTGAGTTGTGCTTACATGGCAAAATGACTAAGTCATCCTTTACTAAAATGGGTGAGCGAGAAACTGAATGTTTAGGACTAGTACATTCGGATGTATGTGGTCCTATCAATATTCAGGCAATAGGAGGTTTTTCTTACTTCATCACATTTATAGATGACCATAGCAGGTATGGTTATGTATATCTGATGAAGCACAAATCTGTAGCCTTTGAAAAGTTCAAAGAATTCATATCCGAGGTAGAAAAATAAAGTGGTAAAAGTATTAAGATAATTCGATCAGATCGATGTGGGGAATACTTAAGCCATGAGTTCTTAGAATATTTGAAGGAGAATGGGATTCTCTCTCAGTGGACTCCTCCTGGTACGCCATAGCATAATGGTGTATCAGAAAGGAGAAATCACACATTATTAGATATGGTGCGATCAATGATGAGCCTTGCAAATCTTTCAAAAATATTTTTGGGTTATGCCCTACACACAGCCGAATACACTCTAAACCGAGTTTCGTCTAAGTCGGTCAGCTCTACTCCCTATGAGATATGATGTGAAAAGAAACCAACCCTTAGTCATCTAAGGATTTGGGGTTGCTACGCTTATGTAAAGCGTAATGAGTCGGACAAGCTGGAGCTAGATTCGACAAGTGTAATTTTGTGGGGTATCCTAAAGAAATAAAAGGATACTACTTCTACCACCCACTCGAGCAAAAGGTTTTTGTCTCAAGGCATGCCATATTCCTAGAGAATGAGATTTTTCTAAGAAACGGCAGTGGGAGAAATATTGAGATTAGTAAAACTCAAGAACACAAATTGATATAGACCGATTAGATGAAATGGAGCAAATGCTAAATGCAGTGGGAGTTGAGCAGGAGACTCAACTCACATTTAGGCAACATTTACGTGAGCCTCTATCAGAAATGATGGAGCAACAGGTAGCTCCAAGTACACATCAGCTACGTAGGTCTAGTAGAACACATCATATTCCTTAGAGATATGGATTTCTTATAGAAGATGATGAGCCTACTAACTACAAGGAAGCAATTTTTGACATTGACTCCAAGAGATGGCTTGAAGCCATGAAGTCTGAAATGGACTCCATGTACGACAACCAAGTATGAACTTTGGTTGATCCACCTGAAGGGATAAAACCCATTGGGTGTAAATAGGTCTTCAAGAAGAAGACAGACATAGATAGTAATGTGATTACCTATAAGGCGAGGCTAGTTGCAAAAGGTTACAAGCAAAGGCAAGGTGTTGACTTTGATGAAACCTTTTCTCTTGTAGCCATGCTTAAGTCCATAAGGATTTTGCTTGCGATTGCAGCCTATTACGATTATGAGATATGACAAATGAATGTCAAGACCGCCTTCCTAAATGGTGATTTAGTGGAGGATGTGTATATGACACAACCTGAGGATTTTGAGTCCATTGATTCTCAAAAGGTATGCAAGCTGCAAAGGTCCATTTATGGACTTAAGCAAGCCTCTAGAAGTTTGAACATCTGTTTTGATGAAACAATCAAAAAGTTTAATTTTATCAAAAATGAGATGATCCATGTGTGTACAAGAAGGTTAGTGGGAGTGTTATTGTTTTCCTAATATTATATGTAGATGACATATTATTGATAGAAAATAATGTATCCTTGCTGCAAGAAGTGAAGGAATGGTTGTCTAGCAAGTTCTCCATGAAAGATTTGGAAGAAGCAGCCTACATATTGGGTATTAAGATCTATAAAGATAGATTTAAGAGGTTGCTTGGATTGTCCCAATCAACGTACATAGATAAAGTGCTAAAACGGTTTAGCATAGAGGAATCCAAGAAGGGATTCCTGCCAGTATCGCATGGGATACATCTCTCCAAGGACATGAGTCCTAAGACCCAAATGGAGAGAGAGCACATGAATAGATTCCATATGCCTCAGCAATCGGATCCATCATGTATGCGATGCTATGTACGAGACTGATGTTTCTTATGCATTGAGTATCACTAGTAGATACCAGGCAAACCCTGGTGAGAAACATTGGATGGCCGTCAAGAATATCCTTAAGTACTTATGAAGGACTAAGGATATGTTCTTGGTTTATGGAGGACCCGAACTCATAGTTCAGGGTTATACGGATTCTAGTTTTCAGTCTGATAAAGATGATATAAATCTCAATCAGGCTATGTCTTTACACTCAATGGCGGTGCAGTCAGCTGGAAAATTTTCAAGCAGGAGACGATTGCCGACTCTACGATCGAAGCCGATACATCACTGCATCAGATGCAGCCAAAGAAGTAGTTTGGATCAAAAAGTTTATCACTGAACTTGGTGTGGTTTCAAGCATTGCTGATCCAGTACACTTGTATTGTGACAACAATGAGATATTGCGCAAGCTAAGGAGCCATGTCTCATCAGAGGTCCAAACATGTACTCAGGAGATACCATGTAATTAGAGAGATTATTGGTAGAAATGATGTAAAAATAGAATGAGTCCCCACTGAGGATAATGTAGCTGATCCACTCACTAAAGCCCTACCGCAGCAGAAGCATGATAATCATGTTAAGTCACTCGGTATTAAATACATGGGTGAATGGCTCTAGTGCAAGTGGGAGATTGTTAGTGTATGCCCTAGATCCAATTGGATTGAATGCTGTATACATTCTATGAATACAAATCAAATAAAATAGTTTCTTTATCTATTCTGATGTCTTTTATTTAATATATTTGTCTGTGAGATAAAGTCCAAAAGAATGTGAACCGTGCATATAGAATTTGTAATAGAGATTACAAATTGCGAGATTCAAATTGCACATTATGGTTGATTCTTTAAACTTCCCTAGTCGATGTGTAGATGGGACTGGACACCATCGAACACCGTGAGACTGGCACACATTGCATATCCTCACTTGGGGTGAGCAGCTGATTTCACAAGCTAAGTATGAAGATACTTGGATAGGTGTGTGGATGCTCGTTATTATAACGATGCATTGGATGACCCGTACAGAGATCCCATATGGATATTCTATATAGTGTCGATGGTTGATCTCTAATGACGGTGGTGTGAGTGATCCTTTAACTTGAGATTTTCATTGCATCTCATGTGTGGAATGTCATGCTTTGATGACATCCAAACGTCGCTCTAGCCACGGGTGGCAAATATGGTGTCAGTTGGGTATGATATGAAGCACATGTAGATGGTATTTGATCAAGACGGGATTCATCTCCCTTGATAGAAAGGGTTATATCCCACGGCCACTTGATGGATTAAATTGATTGTTAAATCCTTGCAATGTTGAGTTGGAATTCCAAATGGTTTCAAAGTTCTAATTCATATGAGTCAATTTTTCCTAAGATCAAGTAAACAAAGATCAATTACAGGGTT
>UESW01003937.1:1163894-1333092 GCA_900491605.1 Calamus simplicifolius | reverse complement strand
AAAAATAAAAAATTAATTTTTAAAATTAAATTAAAAATAAAAAAATTAATTTTTAAAATTAATTTAATTTTTTTAATTAATTTAATTGTTTGGAGGAATTGATAGTTTTATTTTTATAAAAAAGGCAGGGGTAATTTTGTCAAAAGAAAAACTTATTAGATTACAATATAGCTGGTAATTTGTATAGCCACCTCCCCCTAAGGTAATATGGATTACCACTCAAGTGGTAATCTAGATTACCACTGCAAGATAGATAGCCATTCAAAATACTGGATAGATTATCTCGTACCAAACGCCCCCTAAATGTTTTCTAAGAAAATAATATTATATTTATATATATAATATATTTTTTTGGGTTAGGTCGGCTCGATTCAAGCCTTTTTTTTTTTTTTAAGTTCGAGTCTAATGTGATCCTATAGGCTAAAAATTTTAGCCGAGGCTCTAAAATTTTTTGGGCTCGACCTATGCCCACTCTTAGATAGTGCCAATATGCTTTTTTATGGTTTTCACACCAATATACTCAACTCAATTATATGGACAATGAGGAACCCTAGGCCCTTTAAAGGAGACGCCTAGAACTTAAGCAGAAAGAAGAAAGAAAGATGAAAAGTTACCTCACTTATAGGTCTCAGGTTGTTTTTATGAATATTTGAAGGAAGTTATCTTTGAGTTAGACTCTTATAAGACATAGCTATGATTGAATCCTAATATTGAAGGGAACCCAGTCCTAGTAGAAATCTCTACATAATTAATAGGCTAATTGTTATAAGAGTGGCCTTATTATAAGAATCCTAATCAGATTTTAATAAATTAAGTGACTATCAAGAAAGGGAGTTTTGGACCTTAATTAGGATATTCTCTTATCATATTAAGATTTGACTTTACTATGTATCTCCATAAGACCTGGTCATTAGATTAGCCTATAACAAAATTATTTATGAAAAGATAGAAAAAGGAATTGAGATGACTTAAATGATTCGTATGATGTATTTTTAGATAAAAGAAAGTAACAATAAAGACTTGATACCTATATATATCTTATTAAAAAAAAAGTTTCTAATAGAAAAATTCATATAGTCAACTTCAATGATTTGAAATTATACATATCAACAGTAAATGTTTGTAAAGTAATGTGTCCGTAAGAAATGTTTTGTTAGATTGATGGGGGTCATGTGCAAACTACCCTCACACTCTCCATGAGTTATATCACGAAATCCGTGCATTTTAACATTTAACCCCCTACCTACATAAATATTATACAAAAGTTTAGTATCCTACGTCAACCAGCTTAGGCGCGGCGCTTTAGAACCCCAAATTCCACGGCGGCGGGAAACCCCCGGTGAATGGCCCGGCCGCCGCCCCTGCCCCCTTCGGCCGCTGTCTCCGTAGTTGTCTCCGACGTCCTCGGCCTAACCCCAACCCCTTCTCCCCCCCACTGCCGCCACCCCCCTTTCGCTGCCTTTCCATTCATCACCCCTCCTCTGCTCCCTCCCCTTCTCCGCTCCCTCCCTGCCCTCCTCCAAGCTCACGCCCATCTCGCTGTCTCGGCCTCCTCCGACACCCCCTCGCTGCCGGCCTCCTCCTCCGCGCCTCCGCCGCCGTCGCCCCCTCCCCACACTCTCCTCCTCTTCCGTCACCTCCCTGCCCCCGACCCCTTCTGCGCCAACACGGTGCTCCGAGCCCTTTCCCTCTCCCCGACCCCCTCCTTGCTCTCCCGTTTTCTTCGCCAACCTCCGCTCCGGGTTCACCCCCAACTCCTTCACCTTCCCACCTCTCCTTGCCGCCTGCGCCCGCGCCGCTTCTCTGCACGCCGGCGAGAAGTGCCACGCCCAGGCCCTCAAGCGCGGCCTCGAAGCGGTCCTTGACGTCCGCAATTCCCTCATCCACATGTACTCTAGCTGCTGCCATTTGGAAGACGCCCGGGCCCTGTTCGACGAGATGCTCAGCGAGATGTGATTTCGTGGAACTCCATGATCGATGGTTATGTGAAAGCTGGTGACTTGGATGCTGCTCTCGAGTTATTTGACACAATGCCGGAGAGAAATGTGGTGTCTTGGAATGTTGTGATCAATGGGCATCTGAAAGGGAAAGACCGGAATGTGGGTTGGAGCTCTTTAGGGAGATGGGGGAGGGGTTGAGGGGGAGCGTGAAGACGATGGTAAGCGTGGTCACGTCGTGTGGAAGGCTGGGCCTACTTAAAGGGGGGAGTCAGTGCATGGCTACTATATCAAGAACTTTGTGGAGGAGAATTTGATATTTGGGACGGCATTGCTGGACATGTACTGCAAGTGCTGGAGGGTGGAAGTTGCAAGAAAGGTGTTTGATAGGATGTCGGAGAGGAATTTGGTGTGCTGGAATGCAATGGTTACAGGGCATTGCATTTTCGGGAATCCAGAAGATGGGCTAGTTTTGTTCCATGCGATGGTCGGAAGAGGTGGGTTTCTTGTTTATTGCTTGCATGGATCCTTTGTCATGGAAGTCTATGATTCTGATGAACTTCTGAGGGATGACTTTTAATACTGTTGCATGGAATTCAATTTTTATGGCATTCCTTGCACACAAGAATTGCATATTTAAGTTAATCTTCGGGTTTCTTAGACTTAGAATTTTCCTTGTCTATCTTAAAAAATGAATGAATGAATAAATAAATAGATGAAGACAAAGAGTACTTTGTGTGTGTATTCAACATTAACAGAAGGAACTGGAATAAGTAGAAAAAAAAGGAAAGGGACCATAATTGGTTTTATATAGGATTTAGTATAAGTAGGGAATGAATTGCTCTTATATAGCATTTTGGCAATTAGTCGCCAAGGATTATGCTAGCTGATGAAACCATAGTGCCTTGTGTACTTTTATCTGTAATAAATTAGGTGTACCCTTACTAGAGAGTAGCTGTTGTGATAATGCTAGAGAGAGCCTGATGAACCACTGGTCTTTGGTACCGTCCTTTTTGAACATCTTTTCATCATTTGTATACAGTCATTTTACATCTTTTCAATTTGAGCTTTGATATTTATTTTCTGGATTTTGTTTTTCTTTTAGGGAAAGGTTCTGAAGATGGTGGAGTTAATGATGGCTCACAGAATGGACTGACTAGGATCTCGCCTGATGAAATTACCTTTGCTGGAGTCCTATGTGCTTGTGCCCGTGCTGGTCTGTTGGCTGAGGGGAAGAAATACTTCAATGTAATGACTAGCTTGTATAAGCTTAAGCCTAACTTTGCTCATTATTGGTGCATGGCTAACCTATATGGTAGTCTTGGCCTTGTTCAAGAAGCCTTGGAAGTGTTAAGAAGCATGCCAGAGGAAACAGGGTCATGGGTGCTGGGTAGTTTGCTTGGGTTGTGCCGCTTTCGTGGAGGCTTGGAGTTGGGCGAAAGCATAGCAAAACGGTTAATAGAGTTGGAACCTTCTAATGGTTCTCACTATGCTTTGCTATGTAACATATATGTGGCTGCTGGTAAATGGGGAGATGTTCATAGACTGAAGCAGATGTTCAAGGAAAGAGGGTGAGATTAATCCCAGGTCATAGGCTTGTTGATCTAAATGAGATTGTTCACAATTTTAAAGTTGGAGAAAGGTCACAATCGGAGATGGAGGAGATCTATATGCTGATAAATGACCTGGCTTCGAGGTTAAAGTTAACAAGTCGTACGGTAGATTCGATTGAAGTGTTGGAAGTAGTCCATTACAGTGAAAAGTGATTATCATTTGGTTTCATTACTTTCTTCCCAGCTTGTATGCATTTTTTTTGTGATAGTTGCCAATGCTTACATCCAAAGTAATCCAAGAAGCAGATTCTTTTTTTTTGTCTGCTTGATCAGAATGCCGTTAGGGCATGTGGTCTTTATACTTCTATGAGGAATTCAGGAGAGATTCTATTGTAAACAATTTTTGCTTAGAATCCTTTCAGGTTTCAGTGAAGCAGCCCATGTCATTGCCCAATTATTCTCTGAATGGTTGACAAGATTGATCTGCAGGTTCCATGTTATTATAAAGTTCAGCATAGAAGGTTGTGTCAAGCAGTGAAAATAACTTTTGAGAGGATTTTCATCTCAAGGAAGCAAATAAGAGCATTTACTCGTGATGGCTCAGCCTTTGCAACAAAGGGTGCTCCAAGTTCAGAAAGATTCTCTTGGTCACAGAACAAAATGCATAAAATGTCTAACAGTTTGGGATGACCATAAGCCAAGATTCAGGCTCTGACTAATAGCTCCTTATTGATATTTTGAGTAGGGAAGAAGAGAACTTGTTGCGCTTTTGCCAAATCACCATCTGTTTCTTGTGGTGACTCTTGATTACACTCAATTTGTGGCATTTTCAAAATGTATTTCTGCTAGTCATGTATCATGAATCGGTTAGCTAAATGAATGCCTCTTTAAATCTGACAAACTTTTCTTCTCTTTCAGTGGAGAGTATTAAATTTTCATCAAATTAGAAGAGGATGTGGATGGACAGCAGGAGTGTTTGTTTTTCAGTGGAAATAATAAAAAACAGCTAATTCATAAAAAAATTAAATAGAAGTATCAAATTTTTTTTTTTTTTTAACTACTCTCTCAGGTAAGAAAGCAATAAAAAAATCCAATAAATATGAGGTCTTATTCCTAACTAGCATCATGCATGTGCAATACGCGTCTTTAAACCTCCACTTGAATTATCCCTTGTTTGGAGAGGTGATTGCTTCTGGCTTCTAGCATTTTTATGTGAGTGGGATATTCTTTTCTCTCATAAGTCCACATATAAATGTTGGGTTCCTCTATGACGAGACAGAAGTAGAGCCCTTGAAATGAACTTTAAGCTGGAAAGATGATATCAAAAGAGAATTAAAGTGTTTATTTTTCTCCACAAACTCTATATTCCAAGCAGGAGACAAGTGTTGATTCGCAATTCTGCAATCCCTGTTGCCAAATTAGCAGTCGCCTTCTTTTCATTAACTCTCCTACGTCACCTCTCAATTACCAACCAATTATAGACGGAAAAAAAAAAACACTGTTGATGTGCTTTGTAGGAAGCCGCCTTTGATCCTTTCTAGTTTTAATCCGTTCAACGGGCAAAATAATTATCACAACCCAAATCTCTTCCCATCCATCCCCTCTTAATCCTGAGCTCTGCTCGACCACGGAGAGCTCCCCGGTTCCTTCTATCGTCATCAAGCATGGCTTTTTCCACGAGCACTTCTTCCAGATTAAGCTTCTTGGCCTCTTCTGCTAGAAAATGATCTGGAAATTTTTGGTACAGGTGCCATTAGTGTTCTAGAGTCTAAAAAGTATTCTAGAGTTTCAAAGTATTGTAGAGTTCCACAGTATTCAAGAGTGAAGGTATTCTAGGTTCTTAGACTCCCAAATATTCTGAAGTTCCAAAGTATTCATGAATCCCAATATGTTCTGGATGGTACACCTATTGGTATTCATATATATATATGGGTAGCGAAAGCATTAACATGTATAAAATTAATGTTATCATATGAAAAAGAAAAATTATCATATAATTTTTTTAAACATAAAAACATATCATCATATAATTTTTTTAAACATAAAAATTACCGATATATTAAGGTCTCGAAAGAACATACGCGCGAATCCCATGGTAGAGTTTACGGGCCAATATATTTCATAAAATATCTACAAAATAAAATGAAATAAGAGCCTTCCTCACCTTTCTTAGGATCGGTATTGAATTATGAGAGTCGGCTCACTCTTGTTTTTCTATATTTCTCACAACTTTGATGCACATAAAAAAAAAGAAAAAAATGAGAAAAACTTTTCTTTCATTTTTTTCTTTTATTTATAGACTCTAGGTAAATCAAAAAAAATTATTTTTAAATTAATTTAATTTAAATAACGTTTATCTATTACAACATTTAATTTAGATAACGTTTATCTATTGCAATATTTAATTTAGATAATGTTTATCTGTTGCAACATTTAATTTAGATAACATTTATTATTGCAATATTTAATTTAGATAACGTTTATTATTGCAATTTAATTTAGATAATATTTATCTATTACAACATTAAATTTAGATAATGTTTATCTGTTACAACCTATTTTGACCATATTTGAACAATTCTCATCAACTCCTTGAAAACGTTGTTTTCTTATTTGCAACTAATTACAAATAATAAATTAATATAATAATATATAAATCATCAAATCTTATTAATAATTTTAGATATTATTAATTTCAAATATCTACAAAATTAAATTTATTATTTATTTTTAATATTCTCATAATCACATTATCAAAAATATCAAAAAATAAAATTTCTCTCTCTCCATCAACTCATAATATGTGCCACTTACAAGAGCAAATTCTCTTATGTGTTGTTCTATAATAACACTTATGTGCAACCATTCATATCAATTATTATATGAATAATATATCTAAATAAATTTTTATTTTGTCCAATAACTAATTTATTGTACCAAATAAATGTGAAAAAAATAATCAATCAAATCAATTATTATCTTCTTAATAAACTATTTATTATAAAGTTTTAATAATATTTTATTTAAGAAAAACAAATAATTAATCATATTAATTATTCAAACCAAGAGTATTTTCGATGCGATTAACATAAGACGATGGGGACCATGGACCCATAATTTTAAGCTTCAATAAACTTGAATAAATTCAATTACAACTCTTTAATTATTTATTCAGCTTATTAATCTCGAAGTTATTCCACTAAAAACTTAAGACTAAAATTACTAATCATTACATGTAATTCAACCCTCCATAATTAGTTCTTAATTAGAGCTAGATGAAATAACCATTATACCCTTCTAATTTTCTCTTATTCCTTAAGTACGATTAATTCACTAGTTAAATAGTTAATTTATGATCGGATCATAAATTATGCGCATAACTGTTTAGCCACATAATCAACACTTAAGAACTAATTTTAAGCTTCTTTTCAAAAGCCATAGATTCCATATATTTAAATCACATTCCCAGCCCAATGTGTTATTAAACCTACAAGATGTAAGTATTGGGCCCAACATCAAATAAGCTTTAACAAACAAATCAAAAGATCCAGTAGCACAATCAAGGAGTCTGTGATTAAATCAGGATTAATGTTTATTTATATATGATCATCCTATGACATAAATTAAATTCTTTATAACGGTCTTAAATAAAGATTCAAATTATATCGGTCCAAGTCCTATATAATCTTATCATATATAATACCTCCACTAAGTGTCTTTACACAATCATCCGGATAAGATTATCATATTCATAATGTTTATGGACCGTATTAGTGATTAACGATAGAAGATCTGTACTTCTATCAATCATGGATATGTTTAAATATATTAGATGTAATTTTAATCCTCTTATATATTATACTAAAATTACAGCCTAATAATATTTTGGATTTTCATATAAACATTCATCTTTCATATAAATGAGGCAAGATTGAAGAAAAATGCTTCTTTTAATAATTTAAAAATTAAAAGTATAAATACATCTAATTTCAAAGGTACTGTTCCTAACAATCTTCCACTTGCCCTAAAGCAAATGTGACATATCTTTTAATCCTATTCCCTTAAGATGTTTGTTGAACGTCTTCTTAGGTAGTGTCTTTGTGAACGAATCAGCTAAATTTTGTTCCGATGCTATCTTCATAACATTGACATCACTTCGATGCATGATCTCTTTGATGAGATGGTATTTCCTCTTGATATGCTTTCCCCTTTTATGGCTTCTGGGTTCTCTTAAATTAGCCACAACACCATATTATCACATAACAATGTTAATGGCATATCCATTTCTGGAACAATTTCCAAGTCATTATAGAACTTTTTAAGCCAAATTGATTCTTTAACTGCTTCATAAGCCGCTATGTACTTAGCTTCCATGGTAGAATCGACAATGCTAGATTGTTTGATACTTCTCCAAACAATTGCTGCACCACCAAGTGTAAACACTGATCCAGATGTCAACCTTCGAGAATCTTTATCTAATTGAAAATCAGAATCAGTGTATCCTAAGGGGTTCAGGTCTCCACCTAAATATACAAGCATATAATTTTCGTTCTCTGAAGATACTTGAGAATTTGTTTTACTGCCACCCAGTGCTCTATCCCAGGGTTTGACTGGAACCGACTAACAACTCTCACTGCATAGCAGATGTCTGGTCTAGTACATAGCATAGCATACATTAGACTTTCAACTGCCGATGCATATGGAATCCGTCTCATGTCCTCTTCTTCTTGTGGTGTCTTAGGACACTATTTTTTGGAGAGAACAATTCCATGTCAGATCGGAAGAAGACCCTTCTTGGAATTTTGCATCAATAAACGAGCCAGCACCTTATCGATATAAGATGCCTGAGACAGTGCTAGGAGTTTATTCTTCATATCCCTTATAATCTGGATACCAAGAACATAACTCACATCTCCCAAATCTTTCATTTGGAATTGTTCGGCCAGCCATCTCTTTACATTAAATAATATTTTTATGTCATTTCCAATGAGTAAGATATCATCTACATAAAGTTCTAAGAAAATCATACTTTTTTCATTAATGAGCTTGTATACACAAGGTTCATCAATATTTTGCTCGAAGCCATAGGTTTTGATAGTTTCATCAAACCTAATGTTCTAAGACCTGAAGGCTTGTTTGAGTCCATAATGGACATGTTAAGCTTATACTTTATGTTCCTGATCTTTAACATTGAACCCCTCTGGTTGTTCCACATATATGGACTCCTCTAGATAGCCATTCAAAAGGCTATCTTGACATCCATCTGCCATATTTCGTAATCAAAACAAGCAGCTATGGATAAGAGAATGCGGATAGACTTTAACATAGCAACTGGAGAGAAAGTCTCTTCATAATCAACTCCTCCTTTTGGGTATAACCTTTTGCCACAAGTCTAGCTTTGAAGGTCTCTACCTTTCCATTCGCTCCTCTTTTCTTCTTGAAGATCCATTTACATCCAATGGGCCTGACATCTTCAAGTGGATCTACAAGTTCCCAGACAGTATTGGAGTACATAGAGTCCATTTCTTGGTTCATAATTCTAGCCATTTGTCCTTATCAGGATCATCCATCACATGCTGGTATGATGATGGATCATCATCGTTGGTATCAGCTACCATAACATTTGCTCCGCAATTCTGTTTATAGCGAGCTGGGGTTCTGATAACCCTTCCACTACATCTAGGCACCATAATATCCTGACTAGGAGATGTGGTTTCTTCTTCTTTAATTTTAACAACTCTTGTTGATTGAGTGGTAATCTGATCTTTGAGCAACTCTTCGAGTACAATTTTACTCAGGTTTGAATTTATGTATATAATCATTTTCAAGAAAAGTGGCATTTATCGACACAAACACCTTCTTTTCTTGTGGACTATAAAACAAACCTCCTCTAGTGCCCTTTGGGTAGCCAACGAATAGACACACTTTTGTTCATGGTTCTAGCTTCCTAGATTTGCCCTTAAGAATATGAATTGGACATCCCCATATGCGAAAATGACGTAAACTTGGTTTTTGCTTGTTCCACATCTCTAAGGATATTGGATACATATTTAGATGGTACAACATTCAAAATGTGCATTGCCATCTGTAAGGCATATCCCCAAAATGATATCGGTAGTGAGGAATAACTAGTCATTGATCTTATCATATCTAACAATGTTCGGTTCCTCCTTTTTGCAACACCATTTTACTATGGAGTTTTCAGAGCTATGAGTTGTAAAACAATTCCATGCTCAATAAGGTAATCCTTGAATTCTATATCAAGGTATTCTTCACCTCGATCTGATCATAGTATTTTCAATGATTTACCTAATTATTTTTTAACTTTTACTCAAAATTTCTGAAACTTTCCAAAAGTCTCAGACTTTCTTTGCATTAGGTAAACGAAACCATATCTTGAGTAATTATCAATGAAAGTGATAAAATACTCATAACCACCTCTAGCTTGTACGTTGAATGGTCTACATACATCCGAATGTAGTAGCTCTAGTGGTTCATTAGCCCTTTGGCCCTTTGCAGAGAAAGGTCTTTTGGTTATTTTACCTTTTAAACATGACTCATAGACAGGAAGAGTGGCAACACTTAGCTCTCTCAGAGGACCATCCTTCATAAGTCTGTTTATCCTCTCAAGGTTAATGTGACCAAGCCTAAGGTGCCAGAGATATGTTTCATTATGACTATTTATTACTTTTTATCTTTTGTTAGACTTAGGATTAGCTACTTTAAATAGTTCAGTATTGTAAGAAATATTTTCATAAGGCGATAAAACATATAACCCATCGACTAAACATCCATGACAAATTTCAAGACCATTTCTTGAAACTGAAATAACATTTCTATTAAATGAAATTCTATAACATTGTTCATGAAGTTTAGAAACTGAAATCCAATTTCTAGAGAAGTTTGGAATGAAATAAACATTATTCAGAATAAGAAATTTCTCTCCAAACAAAAGATGGACTATTCCAACTTCCTTGGTCGATACCGTAGCCCCATTGCCAACCTTATTGTCAACTCACCATCAGAAAGCTCTCTCGAAGAATTAAGGAGTTACAAAGAACAAATTAACATGATTTATCGCTCCTGAATCAATTATTCAGGAGGAGGTATCAACCACAACTAGACAAGCTTCAAGTACAAGTAAATCATATTTACTATTTTTCTTCTCTTTCATTTGGTTGGTGACAACTTGCCACTTGTCATAATGTTCTCTAACATTACGATTAGCAGCAAGGGTTGGCTCACTAATACCAAATTTGATGTTTTCAATAGTCAAAATGTTGTCAAGATCAAATTTTCATTTGTGATAGTTTTCTTTAGTTAGGGTGTTGCTAGAAAGCAGAAAAGTAATGGGATTATTCAAAGCTATTTTCTGAAAAAATAGTCAAGATGAATGTTTATAAGTTTTTGAATAGAGATTTCAAAAAATAATTAAACAATTTAGAAAAAATACAAGAAAAATGCATATTCTATTCCCTCGATAATTCAACTAGTCATGTACAAGTTTGCCGCCGTCAGCTTGCACACTTAGTTAAATCGAGACTCTTCTTGATTAATAAGTATGTTTCTGAAATAACTTTTATTTCTACACTTATTAATTACCAAATTAGAAAAGATTTGGTCAAAGATATAATCAACACATTTGATCTCATATCTTTATGAGTAAGACCCGCCATTTCAAATTTCTAGACTTAACCCAAACGTGCCACCATAGGGTAGGTTAGGCTTGAAATACATCTAGAAATTCTATCCTAAGAGATCTAGCCTTGTTATTAAATTGAACGGACACTACACATAGGGGGACAAAATCAAAATGCCTTGAGGCACCGTTCAACTCTCACGGTGCTAAACCAATGGTGGAGACCAATAAATTTATTAATTACTCATTATTAAAGTGAGATTGTATTTTATTATATAACGATAACCTTTTATCTTTTGAATTAAATTCAATAACATTTAAATCTTGTCATCTCATGTAGATTTAATCTATGAATTTAATTCTCTCAAGAATCGATATAACCATTATCTTTTTAGAAATTAATATCAAAAAATTTTAATAATCAAATTATTAAAATTTAATATCATATATTAACTTTTGAAATTGATTTCTATACAAAGAATCATATTCTTGTTATTTATAAAATTAAATAGATTAGTCTTAGATTTAATAATCTCATTATTAAATTAATATCATATATTAACTTAACCTAAGACTATTTTAAATTTCATAACTTTATTTAAGAATCAAATTCTTAATATTATAATTTCAAACCATCCATTTAAAAATCCTTTTAAATATATTTAGAATTAGAATAATATTGTCTTTGTTCATTAAATAAGACCTTATAAATAGGCATAATCATGATTAGCCAAATAGTCCTAATCAATAGTTTTTGATGCATAGGATGGGTATTTCTAATTTCTATATGGTATGATAAAATTAACTCATCAAATAAATTATTTTATTTTAATGATTGTGGGCCATCTTATGGCCAAACTGTTTGGAGTGGGCTTAGGCCTAATTTGCTTCAAAAATAAGTTTTGGGATTTGTGCCAAACCATTTGGGATTTTTAATGCCGAGAGTGCTTCACGTGGGGTAGCCATTTGGTTTGTTTGGAATTCCAACATCCAAACACAAACCAACGATTTTTGTTATAGGATTCCAAATAAATCTCACCATCCAATGCCTTAGGGTTCTATTTCACGTGATAAAATCTGTGATCAAATCGCAGATTCTCTTGGCTTAAAAATCAAATTCTTAATATGGTAATTAATTAAATCATAAATATTTCTTAGCAATCTATTGTGCTCTCCGTAGATAATTGGGTCAAACGCACCAAGTATTACCAGTAGCCTCCCTTGCGATGCATCCATAATATCCCTACCATACGTTCGTTGAAAAAGAGATCCGAGGTACTACCAGTAGCCTTCCTCTTGAATCACCCCTAGGTTGAACACGATAGAAACCAAGAACATGATTAATCCCATGCCCATAAATCTTGGGATCTATATCCCATGATTAACTTTTAAGCAAATAGTTCACGGTAAAAATTACATACCAAATATCAAATATTTATTTACCCATCTAAACATGCATGCCAAATATCAAATATTATAAAACATGTCAAAATATTAGATATCAACATCATGACTCTATTAATATTAGTGCATGACCGCTCTGATACTAGTTGCTGGTATTCAAATATATATATGATATATATATATATATATATCATATATATGTGTAGCGGAAGCATGAGGATCATTTAAAATGCATAAAATTAATGTTGTCATATAAAAAGAAAAAAATATCATATAATTTTTTTTAAACATAAAAATATACCGATATATTGAGGTCTTGAAGGAACAGATGCACTTTGGATTCGAAGCTATGGATGAAGAATCCCATGATAAAGTTTATGGGCCAAGGTACTTCATAAAATATTTGCAAAATAAAGCAAAACCAGAGCCTTCCTCACCTTTCTTAAGATCAGTATCGAATTATGAGAGTAGGCTCACTCTTGTTTTTCTATATTTTTTAGCGCACATAAAATAAGAAAGAAAAAGAGGAGAGAAACTTTTATTTCATTTTTTAATCTGAAAGTTCACATTATGCCATATTTATAGGCTCTAAGTGAATAAAAAAATTTTTAAATTAATTTAATTTAAATAATATTTATCTGTTATAACATTTAATTTAGATAACGTTTATCTATTATAACATATAATTTAGATAATGTTTATATGTTACAACGTTTAATTTAGATAACGTTTATCTATTATAATATTTAATTTATTGCAAGGAGCTTTACGGTCTTTCGGGAGATGACAAGACTGCCTCCTTTAGTTGAAAACCTGCAACAAAACTTCCGGGCCGATGGTTCGCGAAGACCCTCCGATGCGATTTGGAGAACAGTAGTAGATATGAGGTAGTAGAAGTCGAGTCCCCTTTCTCGTTGCAAATCGGGGTTTTTATATACTTGTTCGAAGGTCCCTCTTACCCTTCGTGGATAACCATCGGATCACGTCTTCCGTCAAGATCTGCTTTGCAAATGATAGGTGGGCGCATAGCCGCTAAATGCATGCCGTAAATATTGGCAACTGCCCATAGTATATTGATAACCGCTCGTGATCTTGACAGAAAACGGGTTGGCAGGCTACGTGGCAGTCTTAGGCGCTTTAAATCACTGGGCACAATATTCAAAATTAGTTCTACAACCGAAAATATGGGTTGAGAGTATGTAAGGCAAGACTCGAGGCCGAGGCCGAAGACATGCCGAGGCCGAGGCGGGACTCGAGGCTAAGGCCGAGGTAGAGCTCGAGGCCAATGTTGAAGCTGAAACGAAGTCCGCGACTGAGGCCGAGGCGAAGTCTGAGGCCGAAGCCAAGGCCGAGACCGGGACTGGTTGCCAAATTATTACTTGGCTCCAAGAATCGTGCAAACTGTTACTCCACCGGCATGATCAGCCACATCAGATAACATTTATTTATTGCAACATTTAATTTAGATAACATTTATCTATTACAACATTTAATTTAGATAACCTATTTTGACTGCATAAACAATTCACATACATCAACTCCTTGATAAAAAGTTATTTTCTTAATTGCAACTAATTTACAAATAATATCTAAATTAAATATAATAATATCTAAATTATCAAATCTCATTTAATAATTTCAGATATTATTAATTTTAAATATCTAGAAAATTAAATTTATTATTTTATTTTTAATATTCTCAATAATCATATTACCAAAAATATTAAAAAATAAAATTTTTTCTTTCCATCAACTCATAATATGCGCCACTTACAAGAGAAAAATTCTCTTGTGTGATGTTCCACAATAACACTTATATGCAACTATTCATATTAATTATTATATGAACAATGTGTCTAATCATATTTTTATTTTATCTAATAACTAATTTATTGTACCAAAATAAATGTGAGAAAAATAATCAATCAAATCGATTATTTATCTTCATAATAAACTCTTTATTATAAAGTTTCAATAAACATTTTATTTAAGAAAAATAAATAATTAATCACATTAATTATTCAACCAAGAGTATTCGATGCGATTAACCTAAGACGGTATGGGAATCATGGATCCATAATTTTAATCTCCAATAAACGAATAAACTCAATTAAAACTATTTAATTATTTATTCAGTTTATTAATCTCGAAGTTATTCCATTAAAACTTGCACTCTTGAAAATTACATATTAATTTTACTCGAAAACTTGAGTCTGATACATGTAATTCAACCCTCCATAATTAGTTCATAATTTGAGCTAGGTGAAATAACCGTTATACCCCTCTAATTTTTTCTTACCATTAATTCACTAGTTAAACGGTTAATTTATGATCGGATCATAAATTGCGCCACATAATCAACACTTAAGAAACTAAGTTTCTTTTCAAAAGTCATGGATTCCATATTTTTAAATACCCAATGTGTTATAAAACCTTCAAGATGTAAGTATTGGGCCCAACATCAAATGAGCTTTAACAAACAAATAAAAAGATCCAATAGCACAATCAAGGAGTCTGTGATTAAATCAGGATTAAGGTTGATTTACATATGATCATCTTGTGACAAAAATTGAATTCTTTATAACGGTATTAAATAAAGATTCAAATTATGTCGGTCTAAGTCCTATATAATCTTATTATATATAATACCTTCACTAAGTGTCTCTACACAACAATCCGGATAAAATTATTACATTCATAATGTTCATGGACTGTATTAGTGATTAGCCATAGAAGATCCATACTTTTATGAATCACGAACATGTTTAAATATATTAGCTATAATTTTAATTCTCTTGTATATATTATACTAAAATTATACCTCATAATATATTTTGGATTTTCATATAAACATTCATCTTTCATATAAACGAGGCAAGATTGAAAAAAAATGCTTCTTTTATTAATTCAGAAAATTAAAAAGTATAAATACATCTGATTTCAAGGGCACTATTCCTAACAACACCATCCAGAGCCAATCATGTAGGTCATAATGTTCAGTTTTGTATCGAGCTTCAAGTGCCATTTCACTTCAAGATTCAAACTTCTCCCTATTATCAAGCCTCTCTCTACAAATTTTGGTCTACCACTCTTCTACTTTCCTAAAAGTAGTCTTAGAGCAATAAGATCCCATCATCACCTCAAGGTCTAGTCATGGCAGCAAGTTCAAGTATCGTGACATTCAATTATTCACATTGCAGCACAAATTTTTGAGGGAGAGAATTATGTTTATTGCACCATGCAAATGAGGACTATGTTCATCTCACAAAGCTTGTAGGACATGGTTCAAAATGGTTTCAAAAGCCTCAACAAGGAGCCACAGTCTACACCTTGGTTTGTAGAAAGAAAATGAAAACAATTGGAACCCAAATGAGAGACGCATCAGCCTTGAGGCTTCTCCATCAAGGAGTCAGTGGAGTAATTGCTTATAGAATTAAGACAACATTGACACTAGAAGAAGCTTGAGAATTTGAAAAGAAAGAATGGCAAGGCTCAAATAATGTAGTCTTTGTCCAATTGCAATCTATTTGAAAGAGTTTGATAATTTATTTATTGAATATAGCAAGACAATTTAGGTCTTTTTCACTCATGTTTCTAGTATTGAAAGTGATGACATTATTTAGGAATATGCACTAATAATGATAATAAATCCCTAAACAAGAATAAAGAAAATAAGTTTAGAGAGCCCATGGATTGAAGCACATTGAAGCAAAAAATTAGTTTAGAAAAGCATTTGGATTGAAACATGCTGAAGCAAGGGATGAATCACTCTGCTCGAACTAAGAATCTCGGAACCAATGAATATCCAATAATCCTTAACCGAAATGAAAAGATAGTTTTCACATAGGAATAAAGTTTATTTGTAAAATAGATATAGATAAATCTTCTCATACAAGAATAAAATAAGGTACGAGAACATTCCAACATTCCCTCACATTCTCCACATGATTTAAAATTTTAATTATTGTATATAACATAAAAAAATAAAGTGAGCATACAAAATACAATATAGTGTAAGATACCTTTCACATTTATCGGAATGAAGATTAATTAATTGATTTTCTCATAACATTAAGAAATGAGTTTGAGTTTATTTGTGCATCTCTAATTTACACAGTCCCTTTACCTACACTTGATTATGCTCTTGGTCAATTGATCTCAAAGGAAACCAAACTTCAATCTCTTCATCCTTTTTACACATAAGTATTGTTATGGCTACTTCTCCTACTTTAGCTTTTTCCAATACTTCAGTTGCAACTACTATTTCTATATCTGTTGAGTATCGTTAATACAAAAAGTATGGCCATTTCATTTCCCAATGTTAAATATTAGCTCGTAAGAGTGCTCTTGGAGGAAATTATAGCAAATCCAGAAACAATTCTTGCTCTTTTCACCTTGCTGCTGTTACTACCACCATTATTGAGGATCCCTCTTTTTTCAAACTATCATCTACCTTGAGTGAATGGCAAGCCCTTCTTCATCAATGTTCCTCTATATCTAATAAACTCAATTCCTCTGCTATGTCAATCACTTCAGGTATATCTCCCTAGTTCTTTGACACTACCTGCTATAATCACATAACCTTTGACTCTATTTCTTCTAAAACACATACATATCACTTACCTCACATTCATACAACTGATGGTTCTGTTATGCTAATTAGTCATGTTAGTAATATTTTCACTTCGCAATTATCTCTCCTAGATACTTATCTTGTTCCTAAAGCTGCCCTAAATCTTTTATTTGTTGGATAACTTTGTGAAATGGGTCTTGACTTATAGTTTTCTTGTAATAGTTGTATTGTTAAGGACTTACAGACAAGGCAAATTGTTGGGACAGGGTGTGAAGTTGGATGCTTATTTGAGCTCACCTCACTTCAAGTTTAGGGAATATCTCAATCACAAACTGCAGCTGCTACATCAACACTCTCATCTCTTAATCTTTTGCATTCTCAATTAGGTCATATCTCTTTTGATTGATTAAAATCTTTAGTCTCTACTAGCAAATTAGGTAATGCATCAAATAATCATGAAGATTAATAGTCTTATCAATTTGCCCAACAAAAGAAGTTACCTTTTTCTATTGGTAAGCTTGTTTCTAGTGAACCATTTGATTTAATATGTAGATATTTGGAATCCCTCTCTTACTAACTCCTTGTGTGGTTCTTATTATTTTGTTATCTTTGTGGATGATTTTTCACATTTTACTTGGTTAGATCTTGTGGATAATCAATCTCAATTGCTTGAAATTTATAATGCCTTTGCTATTATGGTTCAAACTCAATTCTCTAAGGTAATTAAAATTCTTCATAGCAACAATGCTATGGAATAGGAGCAATCCTAACTTGCCTTTTTGAGGCAAAATGATACACTTCTTTAACATTCTTATCCAAGCACATTACAACAAAATGGGGGGCAAAACAAAAATATCAACATATATTGGCAACAATCTGTGCATTACTTATTTCTGATCTTGTCTCAAACAATTGTAGGGTGAAGCCGCACTTACTGTTGTCTATATAATCAATCGTGTCTATTCACCCATTATTAGTAATCAATCTCTTTATGAGCATCTCCTTGGTGCTTCTCCTAATAATAATTTGCTTAGTGTATTTATTTTGCTCAGTTACAACCTCATGAGTATGCTAAACTTGAATCATGTACTAGGTTGTGTTGTTTCTTAGGTTGTTTCTTAGAGCATCGATGTTGGGATTTTATTTCAAAATGAATTTGAATCTCTCATCATATTGTCTTTTGGGAACACAGAATGTTCTCATCTGTATCATAATTCTATATTCACTCCACACCTACATTTTTCACATCTGTTGAGTTATTCCATGAAGACTCCCCTGCAATTTCATTTGGTGAGCTTATCTCAGCACCCAATGATACACCCTCTTCCAATGATCTCACAGGCACTATTGATCCTATACATTTCTCTAATAAGTCTGCTCATAACATACCTACACATTCATCTTTGTCTAAATTTGTTTCACTTCAACATTCTACTAGAATAATACAAAAACCTAGTCACCTTAGAGATTATTATTGTCTTTTAGTTCATAACTCTTTTCATGAGCCCTCCACCTTTCATGAGGTCAATTTTGATCCTCTTTGGCAGCACACAATGGCAGAAAAATTATAGGCCTTAAAAAAGGCTAGCACTTGGGTTCTTGATTTACCTCCTGAAAAATCATTAGTAGGATATAAATGGGTTTACAAGATTAAAAACCAAACCCAATGGTTCAATTGAGTGATACAAGCTTACCTTGTTGCAAAAGGATTTACATAGGAATATGGCATTGATTATGACGAGACATTTGCTTTGATTGCTCATTTAACTTCTTTTAGGAGGCTAATTGCAGTTGCTGCAACAAGACAATGGCAATTATTTCAAATGGATGCCAACTTCACCTTTCTTAATGGTGATCTTTCTAAAGAGGTATATATGTAACTACCACTGGGTTATAATCATCCACCTAATAAAGTCTATCATCTTTGTGGTGCTCTATATGGCTTTAAACAAGCTCCTCACACTTGGTTTTGCAAAATTCAATACCATTATCTCACAGTTTGGTTTTATTCCTGTTTTTATATTTCTTCTCTCTTTATTTGCAAGTTAGATCGTGGTATCATATTACTGTTACTTTATAAGAATGATATGATTATCATTGAAAATGATTTATATGGCATTCATGACTTAAAGCAGCATCTTAATCAAGAATTTGAAATGAAAGACTTAGGTTCTCTTAATTACTTCTTAAGTTTGGAGGTTAAAGCTAACTCTATTGGGTACTGTTTATCTCAAGCCAAATATGCATCTGATCTTATTTCTAGAGTTAGATTAATGGACAATAAGACTACTTCTACGCCTCTTAAAACCAATGCAAAATTTGTATCTATTGATGGGACTCTACTCACTGATGTCACTTTATATCAGCAGTTGGTTGATAATCTTATGTATTTTACTATGACTCGTTTTGACATTACATATGCGTTCCATATAGTCAATTAATTTATGATAGCTCCTCGATCCACACATTTTTTGTTATGTCAATTCTATGGGTTATACTATCTATTTAATTCCTTCTTATGATTGACTGCTCACTCAGATGCCAAATGGGCAGGTGATCCAACCAACAAGCGGTCTACCATAGGTTATTATTTTGTTACAAGTGACTCTCCTATTTCTAAGAGAAATAAGAAGCAAACTATTATTTGTAGATCTAGCACTAAGACTGAATATAAAGCCATTGTAGATACTACTGGTGAACTCATCTAGTTCCGTTGGCTATGAGTAGACATGAGGATTAATCATTCTGAAGCAACTCCCCTCCATTGTGACAATAGGAGTGCCATTCAAATTTCCCACAATGATGTGTTTCATAAGTGCATCAAACATATTGAAATAGATTGGCACTTTGTCCACCAACACATTCGTCATGGCACTATGCAACTTGTTTTTGTTTCTTCTATCGACCAGACTGCTGACATTATTTACTAAATCATCTGTAGGCCATTTTCATGATCTTGTTTCCAAACTCAAGTTGGTTTCAAACCATCTTGAATTTAAGGGAGATGTTAACATATATGTTATTCTTAACAATTTTGATTGATTTGATTTCAGCCTTGATTATAGCTAGGACAACTTGATTGATTTTACTCTAGCCTTGACTCTAACTAGGAGAACCAATCTTGATTGATTTGCCTTAATTATTTCCTTTTGTAGCTATATAAATTAGTTATATAAAGCCCATTATACATGCAATGAAGATCCATACTAAAATTATATAATTCAATTAGTTTCTCCTTCCTCTCTTTTCTATGGCTATTGTTATCAGGGTCAATATATGATAACGAAGAGGATGTTAAAAAATAGCTATTGAATGCCCACAACAAGAAGTCAACTATTGTGTTTGGGCTCATAACATCAGCCCAGGTATCACAATTCAGATGGAAAGAACCTTTGCGTCTACAGTGACTAGCATAATGCAACAAAATTCATACCTCAGATGACCGGGCAGAAAATTATGGTATGGGATATTTGGCATTTCCATCATCTTAAGAATGGTGAATGTTCATGTGAAGATTATTGGTAGCCAGGCTTGTCACCGACTAAATTCTAAAAGCTGCATAGTTTCAGAGGCATCATAATATATATGCTTAAGAGAACATTGGGTGATCTGTAACATTCAAACAACTAGAATTGTGTTGTAAGGTGGTGATATACCTCTTCCACTAAAAGGCTACTAAAGGGTAGTATTAGGGCAGTCATCAAGATCGAATAACTCTAATTTTAATTCCAAGAACGCCTCCAAGTTAGAGAGCCAAAAACACAATCTCTACTAGTTTATCATGTAGGAATTTATAGATCACATATGTAGAATTTTAGAAGACCGATATAATAAAAAAATAAAATTTCATTATCATACATGTTTCAACCATGATTTATGTAAGAATTGTACTCTCCAAGAATGCTTAGAGCTAAATCTCTCTTTTTGCTCCTTTTTCAGATGGTGCTCTTGATGAAAAAAACCAATTGCCACTTATGAGGAGAGAAAAGAAGACCTAACCTATTTATAATGAAACCCTAATAGGCCCTTCCATCACTTGTCACTATTGAGCTTCAGACTCATACAAACTCCAACCACATCAGTCAATAAAGGTGCACTCAAACTCATAACAAATGGATCACATTTTAATCAATAGTGGACTCCTCCGACTTGTATCATTGGACAAAATTCATTCAGCTAGTTTTATAAAATTAAAATCATAACAATTAATGGTTTCCCACATATGGAAAATTTTTAAAATTTTTTCATTTGGGTAACATTATTTGTAGTTGATCAAGTTTTGAAAATATTTGTTTATTTGAAAATATTTGGTTCTCTAAAACAACACCTTAGAAAACAATCCAGTCCCGTGAAAGCTACTAACACTAAATCATGGTAGTCATTTTGCCTCTTATTGACATAGGACTAATCCATGGTTACAAATGCTAATACCATCCACTAACATAGATCATGATGTGGTAGTGTGGTAAGAAAATAGCATGCCAACTATAATACTGTAAGTGTTGTTTTCATTGTCGATCCACTAAATAATTTCTCATAAAACTTTAACCTTCAATCAAAGCTAGAGAAATTCCATACAACATCTATAATATGCCTGGCTTGTCTCTTATAAAATACCTCAAGGTTTTCTTTATGATGTCATTAATTAAAAGACATACATAACTAACACTCAAGACCAACAATAAATCTTAAGTTTTCGAAAGCATGACATGTCATATATCAAGAATATGCACATAAATAAAAAAATATGATATCAATAAAAACAATGATTATCATCATATATCAAATAAATGTACACAAAAAATAAAATAGGTTCAATGTAACATATGCAAAAGTCAACTTGCAAGAGTTCATTGTAACATATATATTATCATGTTTCATAACCGATTGAGTCAGTTACTTGGTTGATACAACAATAATCATGCCTTTTTGTACCAATGTATATGAAATTAATGTCGCCTTTATTTATTAATTTTTGACTATCAAATATTTAATCTCCATATATTTAGATCTACTTACTCTTTATTGTTCTTAAAAAGAACACAATATAACTTTAGTAGTCTAGAGAAGGAATAAATAATAATAAGCCCTAAAATTAAATTTCTTAGCTATATAGCTAGTGTTGTACTCCATAGCATGCAACCCAATACACAATATATATATAAAAAGTCGTGAGTGTCTCTCAACACTTATAAAAAATGGCTCCTCTAGCTAAAACAAATTTATAGCCTATAGTGGATTTTATATCAATAAAATAATTAGCAAAATCTAAATCATTGTAATTAATTATTCAAGATTATCCATCTTCCTACAAACTAACATAAATTATTTTGTTCTTATAAAGTACCTTGTTAATATCTTGGTAGCCTTTCAATGCTCAAACTAATATTTGATAAATATTTTCTAAGAATACACACTACATAAGCAATGTTTAGTCTAGTGCAAATTTGTGTACATCAGAAATCAACCATTGAAACTATATAGAATATCCATATGAAATTTCTGTGCGGGTCTTCAAATGCATCTTACAATAATAAGTATCCACACACCTATCCAAATATCTTCATACTTTAGCTTGTGAGATCAGCTGCTCATGACATAGGTGAAGATATGCAATGTGTACTAGTCTCACGATATTCGATAGTACCTAGTCCCGTCTATGCATCGACTAGAAAAATTTAAAGAATAGAACCATAATGTACAATTTTAGATCTCACAATTTATAATCTTTATTACAAATTTTATATGCACAATTCATATTCTTTTAGGCTTTTTCTCATAGATAAAATATATCCAAATATAATTATAAGAAAAATACCAGAATAGATAAAGAAACCAATAAAATTTGATTTGCATTCATAATGTAATGTGTACAAAATAACATCCAATCCGATTCGATATAGGGCATACACTAACATCTTATTCTTTCTAAACCATAAATCCTTAAGACTTTTGATCTAAGGGTAGCTAGCTTTAGATTATCCTATGATAAATGCATTTTGTGCCATTAGTTCTATATCTACATCCTTGGTTGTTCTATGGTTATTCCAAAATGCTGTTGTAGGCTTGTTCCTTGATTTATCTTTTTCCTTTTTCTAGTACTAATTTTTAAAGTACTAATTTTTAAAAGATTTGTGTAAATTTCTTAATTATAAATATCAATTTAAGAATTTAAAAATTACTAATTAAATATTATAGTTTTATTTTCTTATGCATAATTAATGTTTTAATGCCCACTGTTATATAGTTATTTTTGCATAACTATTTATTGCAAGTACTAGAGAACTACTATTATTACGAGAATTTTATTGAAAGAAAAAAAATGAAATTCTAGGCTTTGAAAAAATGAAATTTATATTTTTAATATATATATAATTATATAAATAAGTGAATATTAATGAATACAAAATTATTGATGGTAAAATATGACTAAAAATAAGTAACTCTTAGTCCATTATGTAATTAACTGGTGAATGATAACTGACGATTGATATCGAGATTCATCTTCACAGGAGATATATATAAAAGAAGAAATCATAATCCATAAGGTTAAATGTGATGCACTGGCCCTACAGGGATTTATGTGACCGTGGTTTATGATTGTAAAGTATTATTAATATAATAATATAAAAATTATTAATGATGGATGACTTGAAAATTTTGAACATGATGATATAAAAGTTATGATATGAAAAGTTTTGAGAATTAGTTAAAGATACATCAAAATTTATAAGTATTAGTATATTAATGACATGTAAAGTTATGAACTATAAGTTTTTGATTTTTAATTAATGATATGTATTTTTCATAAAAAGTTTTGTAAATCTTCACTTGCTTGATCCACTTATTTTATGCTTAGTATTTTTGAGCAAAAGCTCATAAAACTCTTTTATTATTTTTTATTTCAGAGACCAAGAAATAAGTAGGAGTCGAGTAGAATCTGGTCCTTTTTTTTAATTATGTGTAATTGCTCTGCATGTGATACCTTGCATACTAGGAATTTATTTTCAAGTAAGTGTGCGATGGATTGCGGTGCTTTAAATCTATCCTAGGTCTAGGGCATGAGAATTATAATTGTAATATCCTAAAATAGTCCTACATCTGATGTGAAAGAAAAGTTTAAAGAGCTTATAACTCAAGTTCACTTGCTACTAATTAACTTGCACTTAAATTTTTGAAGTCATATGGATCGATCTATTAATAGTTAATTGGACCAGCAGGTGGGCTTAGGCATTATAAATGATATCAGAGCTAATCTAGTTGTGCAAAAGTTGGTGGTCATAAAGAAAAATGATAGAGTATCAGCATAGCATGGAGCCACTCTTACAATATCAATGACCCTGCTTAGGAAAGATTTTAGTTAGCTTATAATATGCAGCGAGAACGTCGCTTAATAAGGAGGGAGGATTATAATAACTCCAAAATTGTTCTATGAATGATGTGAAAGAAAAATTTGAAGAGCTTATAACTCAGGTTTACCTGTTATCAATTAACTTGTACTCGAGTTTTTGAAGCCATATAAATCGATCCATTAACAATTAATTGAACTAACAGGTGGGCTTGGAGTATTACGAAATTACCTCCAAAACTTTTAAAAAGCTTAGAAGAGTGATATTTTGGAAGGGTCTAAAGTAACATTCACCCTAATTTTTATAAAAAAAGTATATGAATCATTTAGGTATCATACTACCAAGGATGCCTAAATAACAAGGATCCATTGACATAACATCACACACCACCTTATTTCTACAATACTTTTCAATGGAAAATCGAACTGAGCATCTTTTATAAATTTGTACCCCCTTTCACTTATTGAGCTGTGAAAATTTATAGGGATGTAGGTGTTCATAATGGGTTCTCAAAGAGCACAGGATTCTGCAAATGATAGAGGATGATTCGCATTCATGCTTATCCATGGATGATGGAAAATACAGCAAGAATTGTTAGCTTGATGGTGGATAACACCACCAATGAGTGACCAAGAGACCTAGCAAGCACAAGATTATGTACATGAAAGGGAAGACGATTCGGGTTCATGCTTATCCATAAGAAAACTCTTTTTTGCCCACTTTGGGTCAGGAGCACTTTGAAGGCAGTGTGCTTCATGAAGTAGCGTTGCCTTGAAGTCAAGACCCTGTATTCCTTCGTTGCTTGGAAGATTTGCTAGCTGCTCTATATAAGGAAGGAAGTTCCCTAGCCTGTACCCAAGCGACCAAAGCAACGAAATTAAAGCTCAAGTATTTCAGGCCTTCAGACAAAGACCATGACGAGTGGCCAAGTCAGATATCAGGTACGAGATACTATTGAGCAGGGGTTCTCAACTGGCTGACGGACACACACCCCCAAGAGCAAGCCAAGTGCAAACCTGCCTATACTTCACCTCAACCAGCTGCATACCCACAGCCAAATCCATACTGGAATATATAGTCATGGTTATCTTCCACCACCTTATGAATACAAAACTTCCCGTTTTGGTAACGGCACTATTGGAAACCACGGCAATCAAAAGATAGATAATGTGAAGAATGGGAACGGTAACATCAAGGCTCTCAACTTCGGTGGTGCCTAGCCATGCAATAACGAATATTGTACCCGGAAGTCAGCACTCGGCACTCCAAAAAGGCTTTATATATAAAGCCTCCACTGCCTAACTAGTAACTACTACTGTATCAAATAATTATGGAATAAAGCTGAGTTTGCTGCAAAACATTCGTTTCTGGCATCTTTACATAAATGTTAATCATAGCCTTACTCTAAAAGGTTAAGAACGGACACACTACGCTCTTAATACCTTGGTTGCTTGCACGAAGACCTTATCAAATACAATAGTCTAGCACATGGTTAGTGTCATCGGTCTAACCGAACCGGTGCCCATGTGATGGACATGATCCATCTCCACGTCATAGAAGAGGGAATACTCATGATTCGGGGCATCATCATGAAGCCAAATCCAAGGTTGGGATGTTGGTTTCATAGGATAACAAATTTTTTATTTTTAGGAATGCAGTTTAGTGGTTATAATCCTAACATAATCATGATAACAAATATTCTAAATTTGTTAGGATATTTTGTTATCAACTTAATTTGGTTGGTTGAAATAAAATCCTTTTTTATGGAACCATACAACTTCCTCTTCTTGTATAAAAGAAGAGAGACGCCCTCTTTGGAAACATAAGCCTAACTCCCCCTTTCTCTCTTTCTTGGATGCTCAGACCCTACTTTTTCTCTCTAGAATGTCCTTTCTCTCTCTAGGATCTCTTTATCTCTCTTAGACGGTTGAAGGCTCCTCTCTGTCATTCGCTCATAATCTCTTTGATGGATTGAAAGATTTGATCATGATGGATTGAAAGATTTGATCTTGATTAAGAAATTATTTTCTTTGATAGATCAAGATTTGATCTTGATCAAAAAATCTTTTTTCTCTTAATTGATTAAGATTTGATCTTGATCAAGAAATTATTCTCTCTCTTAATTTGAAAAATCAACTGAAGAAAAAAAGAGGTGCTAGCATCCCTCGCTAGAAGGTCATCATCCAACCCTGGAAGGACATCATCCAAAGATCTCCGCGTGGATCACCATTATAGGCCGGACGCATAGATGGCTAGTGGTAAATCATTTACTGGCTTCATTAGTCTTCACCCCTAATAAAGAATATAGGTATAATATATTATTTAATCATGCATTATTTTTTGTTAACTGAATCTGTTCCCTGAGGATCTTGGGCTTTGGAAATTAAATTCATATTTGTTTTATCTTCCGCTGCATGATATATGAATTTGATTCATATAAAAATCACTACAAGAAAAATGACTTATTATGACGAATTAATTCATCGCAATAAGTACAAAAGTCACCGTAATAAGTTATTACGATGATAAAAAATTCATCGTAATACGTTCCTAAATCGTCGTAATAACTTATTGTCGTAATAACTTATTACGATGACTTATTTTCGTCGTAATAGCTCCCTATTACGGCGAAACCATATTATCATTATATATTTTTAAAAAAATTAATTTAAATAAAACCTTATTACAGTGACTTATTTTTACCGTAATATCAATATATTACGGCAAAAATAAGTCATCATAATAAATTTTAAATATTTTTAAAATTTAAATAAAAACTTATTATGACGACTTTTTTTCGTCGTAATAGATTGATATTACGGTAAAAATAAGTCATCATAATATGGTTTTATTTAAATTTAAAATATTAAATTTTATTTTAATTTTTTTTTTGTTTTGCATCTGTTACAATAATATAATATTAAAGCAACGGTATTAGAAATAATTTTCTAATATAAAAGTTTCACAAAGAATTTAATAAAAATTTTCATTCATTTCAATAAAATCATCATATACAATGTTTTTGAAAATACATAATTAAAAAAAAAATACTATGGAGGTGAGGTCTATTGGGATCCACTAGGACGATATCCAGGCTGTCGCATGAAAGTAGTGAGCTCATCAGTCATTGCCTTTATATCCTAGATGGTCTTCTGTTACTGAGTGAGCTCATTCTGTTGTTGAGTGAGCTTATCCTCTTGCTGAGCAAGCTTATTTTCTTGCTAAGCGATGAGCTCTCGGCACTTATGTAGTTCAACCTTTAATTGTGAGTTTTCAGAAGATGAAGAACTACCTCTAATTCTCAATGTACCCTTCAGTAGTGGACCCCATCCTCATTGATTGGTTCTGCTGTAGAGTCCTGTGAGGAAAGTCACTCTACTAACTGTGCCTGCAATGAAAAGAAAACAAATTCAATATTTTTAGTATAAAACATTACATTCAATAATATTATATTTTTAATTGATAAAACTTACATGTGTTTCTTCAGCTTTTTTATTTATCCATTAATTCTTCTTTTTGTCAAAATGAAGAGTATTCCAAAGATGAAATCTTGATGGCTCCTCTCCCATAACAAAAGATGGGTTTGTGTGTAACTCAAAACCAGATTCAATGAACAAATCAAACAATAAACAAACAAAGGAACACCAAGAATTTACATGATTCGATCATGGTGATCTACATCCACGGGCAAGGCAAACAAAATTCCACTATCATCATGAAAGAGAGGTCAAGCATTACAGAAGTTTTCACACGTATATATATATATACGCCCCAAAAATTACTCCCATAAAATAAACCCTATCGGACCGGTTTGGTCCGGTCTCAACAAGAATATCGGGTCGGGTCATAAACCGGACCCGATATATAAAATTCAAGACATATTTAACAAATCTCCACCTTGGTTTGAATTTAACAAACTAGAAGTCGAACATATTCTCCCAGCATCCCTAAGCCTACGTGAGCTAACTCGGTGTAGGAAACAAGGGATGCAACGAAAAACATATCCACTTCAGGAAAAAAAAAATAGAACTTTCATTCACCTCGCCACCAAGCCCCAGAAGGAGCAAACCTCAAACAAGCATGCCAATCAAGTCCAAGCAATGCTTAAACTTGTTGGCGGGAACTATCTTGGTCAGCATATCAGTAGGATTGTCAGCAGTATCTACTTTCTTTACTGTAATATTTCTCTCAGTAAATGCCTCTCGAATAAAATGATACTTGATATCAATGTGCTTAGTCCTCTCATGATATGCATGATTTTTAATCAAGAAAATAGCACTCTGATTGTCACAAAAGACAACTGAATTGTCTTCCTGCTTGAGCCCAAGTTCTTGAACAAGATTTCGTAACCAAATAGCTTCTTTTACTGCTTCTGCTGCTGCCATATACTCTGCCTCTGTTGTAGACAAAGCAACTGTCGACTGTAAAGTTGATCTCCAACTTATAGCCGAGCCAGATAATGTGAAAAGATAGCCAGTCAAAGATCTTCTCTTATCAATATCCCCACATAATCAGAATCCACAAATCCCACAACAGAAGTACAGTTAGAACTATTTCTATCAAACATTAGGCTCAATTTTGTGGAGCCTCTAAGATACCTAAGTATCCATTTCACTGCCTGCCAATGGACCTTTCCAGGATGTGCCATATATCTGCTAACCACACTAACTGCCTGTGCAATGTCGGGACGAGTGCATACCATAGCGTACATCAAGCTACCAACTGCACTGGAGTATGGGACAGGAGACATTGCAGCCTCCTCGACCTCTGACTGAGGTGAATGTATAGCTGAGAGTCTAAAATGTGATGCTAAAGGTGTACTGACAGGCTTAGAGTTTTGCATGCCAAACTTCTCAAGTACCTTCTCAATATATCTCCTCTGTGAGAGATATAACTTACCTGCTTTTCTGTTTCTCTGAATCTTCATTCCTAAGATCTTCTTGGCAGGACCCAGATCTTTCATTTCAAACTCCTTACTGAGACATTTCTTCAAGATCAACACATCTGTCATGTTCTTTGCAGCAATGAGCATGTCATCCATGTATAAAAGGAGATAGACAAAGGATTTATCTGAAACCTTCCTGAAGTACACACAACTATCATAGCTGCTCCTATGATAACCGCTCCGTATCATAAAACTGTCGAACCTTTTATACCACTGTCTTGGAGACTGCTTCAAACCATACAACAATTTCTTCAATCGACATACATGATCTTCCTTGCCTTCTACATAATAGCCCTCAGGCTGGGCCATATAAATAGTCTCCTCAAGCTCACCATGCAAAAAGGTTGTCTTCACATCGAGTTGCTCAAGCTCTAAGTCAAATTGAGCAACTATAGCCAGCAACACACGAATAGAAGTGTGTTTCACAACAGGAGAGAACACTTCATCATAATCAATTCCCTCCCTCTGATTGTAACCTTTAGCTACAAGTCTTGCCTTGCATCTACTAATTTCAACGCCTGGAATACCTTCCTTTTTCTTAAAGACCCATTTACACCCAATGGCTCTTTTTCTTTAGGCAATGGCACCAAGTCCCAAGTCTGGTTCTTGTGAAGTGATTCCAGTTCTTCAGCCATAGCAACAGTCCACTTTTCTGATTCCGAACAAGTAACAGCTTCAGTATAAGTAGATGGTTCCTGAATACCCATATCTTCTGCTGTCGTAAGAGCATAAGCCACCAGATCAGAAAACCCATATTTTTGAGGGGCTCGAATCTCCCTCCTTTCTCTGCCAGTAGCAATAGAGTATGGCTGCTCCACCTCATCTAGAGCTTCCTCATCTGAACTAGAATCAATAGTAACAATTTGCTCGCTCAAATCATTTTGAGAGCCTTTTTTTCGAAGCTCAACCTGAACCTCCACCTCATTTGTATCACTCTCATGGTTTCCTGCAGACTCATCAACAACATTCCTTTGATCTAGCATAAACTTTTCATTAAAAGTAACATCCCTACTAATAATGAATTTAGGTGAATTAGGTTCTATGCACCACAGACGATAACCCTTCACGCCATCAGCATAACCAACAAAGATACACTTCTTTGCTCTAGGTTCAAGTTTACCATCCTTAACATGATAGTAAGCAGGGCATCCAAAAACCTTTAGATTTGAATAATCAGGCTTACCTGACCACATCTCAAAAGGAGTCTTGCATTCAATTGCTGTTGAAGGAGAACGATTAACCAGATAGCAAGATGTGTTAACTGCTTCAGCCCAAAAAACCTTTTCCATGCCAGCATTAGAGAGCATGCATCTTGCCCTCTCCAATAAAGTTCTGTTCATCCTTTCTGCCACTCCATTTTGCTGTGGAGTGTACCTGACTGTACGGTGTCGAACGATACCTGCATCTGCACAGAATTCATTAAAATCACCACCACAGAACTCAAGACCGTTATCGGTCCTCAGACGTTTGATCTTCTTCCTGTCTGATTCTCAACAAGGGCTTTCCACTTCTTGAAGGTTTCAAACACTTCACTTTTTCTTTTCAGAAAATAAACCCAAACTTTTCTGGAATAATCGTCAATAAATGTCACAAAGTAAAGAGCACCACCCTTAGATGGAACCTGTGCCGGTCCCCATAAATCAGAATGTATGTAGTCGAGTGTACCCTTCGTTGAATGTGTGCCTGTACTAAAACTGACCTTGCACTGCTTGCCAAGAACACAGTGCTCACAGAAATCTAGTGAGGATGTCCGCTCACCACATAGTAAACCACGTTTACTCAAAACTGTCATGCCACGCTCACTCATATGGCCCAAACGCATATGCCACAATTTTTTTCTATCATCAGCAGAAACAGAATTTGATGTGCCAATCGAAGAACCCATAACTGTGCTACCCTGTAGATGATACAAGTGATTCACCTTGTTTCCTCTCATCACAACTAGATTGCCTTTGGTGACTTTTAGAACTCCACCTCCACCTGAGTACATACACCCAATGGAATCCAAACAGCTCAAAGAAATAAGGTTTCTCTTTAAGTATGGTATGTGCCTAACTTCAGTCAAGGTTCTCACTACTTTGTCATGGCACTTAATCTGAACAGTACCAATTCCCATAATTTTGCATACTGCATCATTTCCCATAAAAACTGATTCACCATTCAATGGTTCGTATGTGGTGAACCATTCCCTATTTGGGCACATGTGATATGATGCTCCTGTATCCATTATCCAAACATCGTTTGAAAAACTAACAACAGAGCATGTCGTAAGAACTCTGTCTGACACACTAGACTCATCTTTCTCAGCACTATTCGCCGCATCTTGACGTTGACTACGTTGCTTATCCTTTCTCTTGAGCAAAGGACAATCTGACTTGTAATGTCCTTTCTTGTGATAATAGTAGCACTCAACGTTCGTCGTATCTCCAGGTGGCCTAGATTTTGAACGACCAACAGATTTCTTTCTAAAAGCTTTATCCTTATTCTTGGCCCTACCTCTCACGAATAAACCATCTGCCCTGTCTCCACTAGTATTTCCATTCAATTTTGTTCTCAATTCTGCAGAATTCAAGGATGCTTTAACATCCTCTAGAGTTATGGATTCACGTCCATAAAGCATCGAGTTCACAAAATTTTCGTATGAGGCAGGCAATGAGCATAACACGATCAAAGCTTGATCTTCTTCCTTGAGTTTAATATCTAGATTTTTCATATCCATAACAATCTTATTAAACTCATTCAAGTGTTCCTTAATAGGCGTACCTTCTCGCATCTTTAGGGTATAAAGACGCTGCTTCAAATAAAGTCTCGATGTTAAAGATTTCTTCATGTAGAGACTTTCCAGTTTCTTCCAAAGACCGGCCGCTGTTTCCTCATCTGCGACTTCTCGCAAAACATTGTCTTCTAGAGACAACTGGATCGCACTATGCGCCTTCTCATCCATCTCTTCAATCTCAGCCGTGGTCATGTCATCTGTATAATTATTATCCAGTGCCCTAATAGAACCCTCTCGCTTCAATAAAGCCTTCATCTTTATTCTCCATAATCCGAAGTTGTTCTGTCCATCAAATGGTGCAATCTGAAACTTCAAAGATGACATCCCAAGAATTCCTAAGAATGAAACGATCTTTCCGTTTGGATTGAAGAAGAAGAAGAGATCCTGAGAATAACTTCACGGACGGAACAACCGCTTCCTCTTCACGGCACGGCTGGAACAGAATCACGGCTTCGACCAAGGGCGGCAGGGGCAAGCCCAAGTCCTCCAAGTTGGTTCCCGATCCTCGAGGCTGGCCTATAATTCCCCGTTGGCCGGATTGCCCACTTCCTCAAGGTTGGCAGGTACGCCCAGCGCGTCGGATCGGGAGGCAGGAGAAGAGTCGCGATCGCTGTCACAAGGAACTCCCCCTCGCCGCTCATTGCCACGGCGTTCGTGAAACAGAGGAGATGATGAGCGGAAGGAGGGATCGCTGTCATAAGGAAAACTCCCCCTCGCCGCTCGTTGCCATGGCGTCCGCGAAACAGAGGAGATGATGAGCGGAAGGAGGGATCGCTATCACAAGGAAAACTCCCCCTCGGCTGGAACGAATCAACGAAGTTGGAGCAGAAGATCACAAAGATGGGAAAAGGCCTCACCCTGTATTAAGGGAGAGTAGATGTCCGGCATCTGGTGTCTGGGAGCGAGTTCGATCGCCTGGAAGGACCGATGGGTGGTGATCGACAGTGGACGGGCGGCGCTAGCGCCGGCGGGAAGGAAGAGAGAGAGTGGCGATATACCAGATCTTCGTCAAGCTCCTCGATGGCAGAACCCAATGCCTCCAGATTTCCTCCCTCTCGTCTCCGGCGAAGATCTGAAGCGTGATCTCTTGGCCAGAACCAAGATCCCCCTCCGATGCCAACGCCTTATCGCCGGATCCAGGGAATTGTCTGACGAAACCCTAATCTCGACCTCGCCGGACGGCCTCTTCCCGTCTTGCAGCCTCCTCCAAGAACACGAGAGACCCAGGGTTTGCTCCAAGAAAAAATGAGCGGCGAAAGGAACAACCGCCTCTAGAACCCCAAGGCCACGGCCGACAACGGGAAGTGGGAAGGAGGAGTCAGACGATACGGAAAAAAAAAAAGGATTAGGGTTAGGTTTTTTCCCTTTTTTTTTTCAACAAAATTATTTTCGAACCAAAGCTCTGATACCAGTTTGTAACTCAAAACCAGATTCAATGAACAAATCAAACAATAAACAAAAAAGGAACACCAAGAATTTACGTGGTTCGATCATGGTGATCTACATCCACGGGCAAGGCAAATAAAATTCCACTATCATCATGAAAGAGAGGTCAAGCATTACAGAAGTTTTCACACGTATATATATATATACGCCCCAAAAATTACTCCCATAAAATAAATCCTATCGGACCGGTTTGGTCCGGTCTCAACAAGAATATCGGGTCGGGTCATAAACCGGACCCGATATATAAAATTCAAGACATATTTAACATTGTGCAAGGTGGAGAAGCAGGGCACGTGCATTACTGTCACTTCCTCTCATAGAAGAGAGGTGTCAGCTGGTACTTCTATGTGCCCAACTTCTCCACCTAGATGAACTCATCTAATTTACACAGAGAACAGAATGGATGATGCAGGCTTCTTATTGAATATGAGCAACGGTGAATTCACCGTTGTGTCAATAGCTGGTGAGTTATTTTCTAACTTTAACCTTCAAACTTAGCTCACAATGGGGAGGAAGAATTCAGGTAAATTATATCATGACAATTCTTGACTCTTTTTATATTATTATTAAACAAAATCCTATTCCTCATTTTTCAATCTGTCAAATGAATGCACACAAGTGCATGAATTGATTTTAATGTGTTTATTGTCTCCGTCAGTGACCACGAAGTGAAGTTGATGAAGAATTTTCCTAACGAGTTTTCATACATATACGGGAACTAACAATATTTGCTTTGATTAGAAAGTGAAGAGAAGAACGTAACCATATAAAAGAGCACGAAAAGAAGGAAAAGGGACAATATCCAAGATTTATGGTTTCCTTCAATTGTTGTCTTCTTGTTACAGTTCATTGCAGATTAAACACATCCAGTGTCTGCCTGCAAGATATTTATTTAGTGATAAGTCTGCAGAAATAAGTCCTTGGAAGGTCTAAGGTTGCTGGGTTTATCTGTTCTAGGATTTTCAGCAGAAGGGGATCCAAGCTTCACGTTGGGGGACTCTCTCTTTCTCTGTCTCTGCGCCACGTCCTTCAATGAACATTATAATTTTCCTCAAGGAAGTACTAATTTCTTGAATCTGATCTACGTTCAATTTTGAAGAGGAAAAAAGATTGGCAAGAAAATCACTCTAAATCTTGACTCAAGGAAGATGATAGAACAAAGCTTGACAAATTGAGAACAAAAATCAGCCGTATTACTTCCAGATCAAAAGGTTGGTCTACCACGCAATCCATAATATAGTTTAGGAAAAAACACAAGAACTAACGGATCTTTGATAATTCCAGTCATTACTTTTGTAACCCCAGCATTTATTTAAGGAAACCTGCCACTTAGACTTTATTATGACATTTAGGTTCCCAGTATGACGCTTGGATTCTGATGGGTTTTCCGAGTCACTGGACCGAGGCGTCGCATGTTTATAATGAGTTGGAGGATGACTCCCTCCTGGAATCGGGTGCTCATCTCCTCCAGATAATCTCCTGCCCATCCTCCTAATGCCTGAGAGAGAGAGAGAGAGAGCGGATCGAAGAACTTCGAAGCGATTAGTGATCCCGTGAATCTCTCAACAATAGACGCTGCCCTTCCGGACTTCGTTCTCCATGATTGGAGTCGAATTCGGAGACCAAAGCTTGGATTTCCACTGCATTGTCTTCTATTGCTTGGGGAAACTTTAATTGTCGCTGAAATATGTTCGATTTTGGTGAGTTCTACTGCTCGAGGGACCATAAGTTTGAGATTTTGCCCATTGGATCTCATTCCGAGCCCAGTGTGAGGAAAGAGATTGTTTAGCATGAGAGCTCGAGATTTTGGTGGTTCTGTTGGAAGGAGGATTTGTTTGGTGTTGTCTTGATGTTCTGTGGACTGCTCGTGATGAAGTGCCATAGAGTTCTTATGGTGGAGGGAGTCACGAAGGCTTGTGTTAGGGCTTTTAGGATGGATAGAAAGAGACATCCAGCATGACTCTATGGCCCTCGAAGTTTGTGCCTTTCTCCATTTGTCTATGGGAGAGAAGTCTATGAGAAACGCAAGAGAAATCTATTACAACTCTGTGACCATGGAGGCAGTATTGGTGCTACAGCACATGTCATAGGGGGTGGCCACTACAATTTTTGCTGGAGCTGGAGTTAGTGGAGCTACTGGAGTTATGATTGTACCTAGATGTCTAAATACCTGGTTAACCATTTGGGATTAGCGTACCGAGGTAAGTAAGTCTATTTATAATTAATAATTTATAAGTCTATTTATAATTAATAATTTATAACTCATGGTTTTATAGTTTTCAAGTATATTATGAGATAAGGAAAATGGAAGTTTATTTGGTTTGATTATTTTGAATGGTACCATAAATCTACATATGTGCATTTATTATGACTATAGTAGCTGATAATATTTTGAAAGAAATAGTTTCTTGGTGTATGTGCAAAAATATAAATTCTTTGATTTGCAAAATATGTTGGGATGACTATATGCATTGCTAATAATGTACAATCACTGTATATGTAATATGAGAAATTGATACATGATGAGTGACATACAAGTATGGTGATAACATTGTGATAGACTAGTATGTGTTGCTACGGTTCTCATTTGGCCTCACACATCTGTAGGGTGTGTTCTGTTTGAGTATGTATGGCCTCACACATCTAGAGGATGTGTTCTAATTAATTTGTAGGGCTATGGGACACATACAAAAATAATAATTACATAAATAGTGGGTTGTTTACATTACATAATTTGGTATTTATTGCATAATCTGGTAAGACTATTATGCAAATTTAATAATTGTTTAATTAATAAATTGAGTATATACAGTTTGCATGCATTTTTATAAATAAGAAGAAAATAGAAATTATCTGAATTATCTATGTAGCATGGAACTGTGGATTACAAATGAACAATTATATGATTATAGTGATTGGTAATGTTGTAAGAAATGATTTATTGATGTATATGCCAGAAATGTAATTGCCTATACGATATGTTTATATTGAGATGACTATATGCATTTCCTAGCACTGTGCAAACCACTGTGAGGTAATGTGAGATACAGATGCATGATGTAATTATGATGAAAATGTTAAATAGATTTATGTGGGTCGCCGTGGTTCTCCTTTACTATAGCCCCACACATTGTAGTTGTGTTCTGTTATGATATGGCCACACACACTGGAGATGTATTCTGTTATGATATGACCCCACACATTGTAGATATGTTCTGTTGATTTTATATGGCCACACACACCGTAGAGTGTGTTCTGTTATGGTATGGCCCCACATGTCTTACAATGTGTTCTGTTTGATTTTCATATGGCCACATACATCGTAGAGTGTGTTCTATTATGGTATGGCCCCACATGTCTTATAATGTGTTCTGTTTGATTTTCATATGGCCATATACATCGTAGAGTGTGTTCTATTATGGTATGGCCCCACACATCGTACAATGTATTCTATTGATTTTATATGGCCACACATCTGGAGGATGTGCTCTGATTGAGGTATTGCAGGGCCGTGGGACACATAGGAAATCTATAATTACATAAACAGTGAGTTTTGCTAGAATGCATATCCTGATGCTTATCGAATGTTCAATTTATGTTAAGTTGACAAATGCATATGTTGATAGCATGTTAAATATAATTCAAGTATGATATGATTGTATAATAGGCTTACTTATTGAGTGTAAACTCATTAAACCTTCACAATATTTTTCAGAGCCTCAAGATTGAAGAAGGAACCATAGGATCGTTGGAGCTTCTATTTAAAATAAAGTGGATTTATATGTTGATGTAACCCCAGTAATGTTTGCGTGTAGGGCTTGTAGCCCAAATCTTTAGTTATGGATTGCATTAAAGTTATGGACTTGAATGATATATAGGTTGTTGCCTTTCTTGAATTCAGTGTCATGATTCGGGACGCCTTGCATGCCTGGCATACGGTGGGTTGTCACCCTAACTCAAAATTTTTGGGTCTGGGGCGTGACAACTTTTATGGTATCAGAGCCTAGTTTATGACCTTAGGGACACATGCATGATGACACTCTAGGCAAAATACTAGGATGATATTCAGACAATTATGACCTTAAAGGAATTTCAGGAATTATGCTTTGGAAGCTTGAAATTTAAAGTTTATCAAGATATTAATTGAAATATGAATTTGATAGGAATTAAGAATGAACCATCGCATCAGAAGCTAATGATATAATGTTGGACTCCCAAGCTAGTGACCTTGACCAATGGGGAGGCCAAGGGGCTTCTAGAGGTTTTAGTTCCGTCAAACTTGTTGGAAATGGCTCGTAGCAGTTCCAGATCTTGAAATAATATGGGTAGATGAAACTTTTCTTGGAGATGCAATACCCGATAAATGAATATATGAAATATAATATAGTAGTTGAAAATTTCAATTGATGACTAATATAACTAAACACTATTATATCCATATTGCAATTGAGTTGATATGTGGATTTGGAGTTAGTAAATCTAAATTTGAATGTGGATGTATATAATGAATTTTTATTTGTAGAACTTACATTGTTGATATTATAAGTTTAAGATTATGAGCTAATTTGCTGGTTATATGGATGATTAATATTGATGATACTTTGGGAATGAAATAGTTAATTACATGTTTTTGATCAATCACAATTGAGTACTTTCTGAATTTGAGTCTGGATGGATAAGTATATATAGTGAATTTTACTAAGAGAACTTTTATTATGGATATTGCATGTTCAAAACTGATTGTTAATTTGCTAGATGTGGAGATGGTTGATATTGATGCTAATGAAATAGTTGACTGCATATTATATCATGATGGATCATTTAGGAAGATTATAAAATTTTAAATTTGGAGATAATTACTGTTTAAGATTTTGAGACCAGTAAACTCTATTAACCTTTAGAACTGATTTTGGCTATAAATGATCAAATATTTTGATGGTAGAAAGTGAAAGATTTTAGCAAGAATGAGAATAAGATAAATTTCACTGATAAAGAATTTCATGGGGATTTCATCTGTTAATAGATTTCTAAATCAAGATATCTATTCATTAATTTATTGTGCATATTTATTGTACCTTTCTTCATAGTTCCTAAGTAGATATCTTTCTCCAGGATGGATAAATTATCAATCATCCATAAGTGGCATAATTATTGTTAAGAAAATAGAAGGGAGATGATTTTATTTTAATTATTATCAATTATGGATTATGGTTAAGGGTACATCTATTATCACTTTCAAGTCATAGAGAGATTACTATAATTTTTAATTATGTCTTTCGGATGGTAAGTACATTTTCAATCTTTATTGACCTTATAAGTCTTGTATCCATCTGAGCTAGATTAGTAAAGTCACTTTGAGATATTTGAAGGGTTTAAATTAGTTAGTCATGTTATGGCATGAGACATTGCATAATCTATAGATGATTTTGATAATCATTGGTAATGAAATAATTGATTCGAGAATTTGAATCATTTAAATTACAATATTTATTGAGAATATACTAATATATTCAAGAGAAATTGATTGGTTGTAGTGGTATTATTGATAAATTAATTATACCAGTAATTAATGATGGCAATATTATTTAAAGAAATTAAATTAGTTGATTATGATAATTATGAAAGATATCCTAAATAATTGCATAATGTTCATTGATGTTAGCTTGAAGTATTCAAGAGTGAAACCAAGTATGTTATGATGATTGAAATAAGTGTCGTAATGATTAGTGGCATATTCAACTATTTATGAGTTGAGAGAGCATTGGAAGAAAACTATCTTATATCTAAGTCACAAGAATTTAGAATTGTCTTATTGAGGAATTAAGAGTATCTGATGTTTTACTAATATTAAGAACGGATAACATAATACATGTGATGGACTCTATGATATTTATGATGATTGTATTGTGAGAAGTTAAGGTATTTTTTTTTAAAAAAGGGACATGAAAAAAATACTTCTTAAGGAATTTAATTTTATTTGGTAGAAAGATTAAATTAATTTGAAAGTTGGACATGTCATTTGGGTACTTGGGAATGAAATAAAAGTTTGCTAGTGAGTATCTTTAATGGTACAAAATTTGTGAACATTTAATTTCGAGGGTGAAATTTTAGCGGGATAAAATGTTAATATTTATTTTTGGTTTAATGGTAAACTGTGTAAATTGAGTTTGTATCCATTTGTCTTACTCTCCTAATTCGATGATGTCATCATAAGGCTTTATGGATTAAGCTGAATTTCTGTCCAGCCTTCCACCCTCAAATAGATGGATAATTTGCAGGAACCAATTAGATTTTAAATGATATACTGCAAGCTTGTGTAATAGATTTTGAAGGTGCTTGGCATAAATTTTTACCTTTAGTGAAATTGCTTATTTTATTATCAAGCCAATATTCAAATGGATTCATTTCAATTATCTATGATATAAGGTGTAGATTCTCTTTATATTGAGATGAGGTGAGAGAGAGACAATTTTGGACTAAGCTAGTGTAGCAACTATGAAAAGTATCGTTAATTAAGGCAGCTTCATGTAACTCAAAGTCAATAGAAAAGTTATGTTGATGTTAAAAAGAAAGATTTGAAATTTTAGGTTGAAGATCATTTGAAAGTTCACTAACCAATGATATGATGAGATTTGTGTTAGAGGTGATTTAAGCCACAATACATTGGGCCATTTGAGATCTTGATCAAAATAAAGGAGGTGGCTTATAACTTAGCACTATCTTCATTACTCTTTGGGGTGTTCAATGTGTTTCATACCTTTATGACTGAGGAGGTATATTTCAAACCCCGTTATGTGCTAGAACTTGAACCAATTTAGCTTAAGAAAGAATTGACCTATGAAAATCATCTTGTGCACATTGTGGACTGCAAGGATTAAGTTCTGAGATGGTGTAGTATTCCTTATGTCAAAGTTCAGCGGAGTAATTATTCTGAGAGGGAGACTATTTGAAAGTCTAAGAAGGAAATAAAAAAGAAACATCCACAAAAAAAAACAAAAAAAATTGTATCTTATTACAGATCAATGATGTATCGATGACTGTGACTTTGAATAAAATTTAGTTGATTATGAAATAGAAAATTTGAATTCTATATTTTTATGAATGTACATCAATTTCGAGGCCAAAATTTTTATAAGGGGGGAAGAATGTAACCCCCCAGCATTTATTTAAGGAAACCTGCCACCTAGACTTTATTATGACATTTAGGTTCCCAGTATGACGCTTGGATTCCGAGTCTTTGCGTGTCTGATGGGTTTTCCGAGTCTCTGGAACCAAGGCATCGCGTAATGTTTATAATGAGTTGGAGGATGACTCCCTCCTGGAATCGGGTGCTCATCTCCTCCAGATAATCTCCTGCCCATCCTCCTAATGCCTGAGAGAGAGAGAGAGAGAGAGAGAGAGCGGATCAGAAGAATTCGAAGCGATCAGCAATCCTATGAATCTCTCAACAATAGGCGCTGCCCTTTCGGACTTCGTTCTCCATGATTGGAGTCGAATTCAGAGACCAAAGCTTGGATTTCCACCGCATTATCTTCTATTGCTTGGGGAAACTTTAATGGTCGCTGAAATATGTTCGATTTTGGTGAGTTCTACTGCTCGAGGGACCATAAGTTTAAGATTTTGCCCATTGGATCTCGTTCTGAGCCCAGTGTGAGGAAAGAGATTGTTTAGCATGAGAGCTCGAGATTTTGGTGGTTCTATTAGAAGGAGGATTTGTTTGGTGTTGTCTTAATGTTCTGTGGACTGCTCGTGATGAAGTGCCATAGAGTTCTTATGGTGGAGGGAGTCACGAAGGCTTGTGTTAGGGCTTTTAGGATTGATAGAAAGAGACATCCAGTATGACTCTATGGCCCTGGAAGTTTGTGCCTTTCTCCATTTGTCTATGGAAGAGAAGTCTATGAGAAACGCAAGAGAAATCTATTACAACTGTGACCATGGAGGCAGTATTGGTGCTACAGCACATGTCATAGGGGGTGGCCACTACAATTTTTGCTGGAGCTGGAGTTAGTGGAGCTACTGGAGTTATGATTGTACCTAGATGTCTAAATACCTGGTTAACCATTTGGGATTAGCGTACCGAGGTAAGTAAGTCTATTTATAATTAATAATTTATAACTCATGGTTTTATAGTTTTCAAGTATATTATGAGATAAGGAAAACAGAAGTTTATTTGGTTTGATTATTTTGAATGGTACCATAAATCTACATATGTGCATTTATTATGACTATAGTAGCTGATAATATTTTGAAAGAAATAGTTTCTTGGTGTATGTGCAAAAATATAAATTCTTTGATTTGCAAAATATGTTGGGATGACCATATGCATTGCTAATAATGTACAATCACTGTATATGTAATATGAGAAATTGATACATGATGAGTGACATACAAGTATGGTGATAACATTGCGATAGACTAGTATGTGTCGCCACGGTTCTCATTTGGCCTCACACATCTGTAGGGTGTGTTCTGTTTGAGTATGTATGGCCTCACACATCTAGAGGATGTGTTCTGATTAATTTGTAGGGCTGTGGGACACATACAAAAATAATAATTACATAAATAGTGGGTTTGTTTACATTACATAATCTGGTATTTATTGCATAATCTGGTAAGTAAGACTATTATGCAAATTTAATAATTGTTTAATTAATAAATTGAGTATATACAGTTTGTATGCATTTTTATAAATAAGAAGAAAATAGAAATTATCTGAATTGTCTATGTAGCATGGAACTGTGGATTACAAATGAACAATTATATGATTATAGTGATTAGTAATGTTGTAAGAAATGATTTATTGATGTATATGCCAGAAATGTAATTGCCTGTATGATATGTTTATATTGAGGTGACTATATGCATTTCCTAGCACTGTGCAAACCACTGTGAGGTAATGTGAGATACAGATGCATGATGTAATTGTGATGAAAATGTTAAATAGATTTATATGGGTCGCCGCGGTTCTCCTTTACTATGGCCCCACACATTGTAGTTGTGTGGCCCCACACATCATATAATGTGTTCTGTTGATTTTATATGGCCACACATCTGGAGGATGTACTCTGATTGAGGTATTGCAGGGCCATGGGACACATAGGAAATCTATAATTGCATAAACAGTGAGTTTTGCTAGAATGCATATCCTGATGCTTATCGAATGTTCAATTTATGTTAAGTTGACAAAATGCATATGTTGATAGCATGTTAAATATAATTCAAGTATGATATTATTGTATAATAGGCTTACTTATTGAGTGTAAACTCATTAAAACTTCACAATGTTTTTCAGAGCCTCAGGATTGAAGAAGGAACCATAGGGTCGTTGGAGCTTCTATTTAAAATAAAGTGGATTTATATGTTGATGTAACCCCAGTAATGTTTGCGTGTAGGGCTTGTAGCCCAAATCTTTAGTTATGGATTATATTAAAGTTATGGACTTGAATGATATATAGGTTGTTGCCTTTCTTGAATTCAGTGTCATGATTCGGGATGCCTTGCATGCCTGGCATGCGGCGGGTTGTCACCCTAACTCAAAATTTTTTAAAACCCCTCAAATTAGAAAACAATAAAATTGAAAAAAATCCAAGTGAAAAAAAACACGGACCAAATCTACAACACGAGAAGCAGAAGTAAATCAGAAAGAAGAATCAGCTCGAGGGAAAAGAAAAGAAAAGAAAACGAACCTGGATTCATGCCAAGAAGATCGACTCTACGACCGGATAAGAAACTCTGAGCGTCTGACTGATCTCGACAGTCGCACACGAGCGAGAGGGTTTTATAGAACCCTTTTTCTCTAAATCTTGACCGGATAATCGCGGGAGGGGAGCTAGGGGGGGTTGATGGCGAAGAGGAGCGAGGGTTTCACGAAACAAAATCTTGGAGGGTCTCAGGAAAAAGGGGAAAAGTGGAACCTTATTACGATGATTTTTTTTTTTGTCATAATAAGGTACTGTAACAGATTAAGATTTTTTTTAATTTTTATTTTCATTCTATTAAGACAAAAATTAATTTTATCATAATAAGGTAGTTTATTACGGCAAAAAATAGTTTCACTGTAACAAAATGAAAAAAAAAAAAATAAATTACTGTACCCTATTATGATGAAAATTAATTTTCATCGTAATAAGGTAGTTTATTAGAGCGAAAATAGTTTCGCCATAATAAAACAAAAAGAAAAATAAAAAAATAAATTATTGTACTATATTATGATGAAAATTAATATTTATCGTAATAAGGTAGTTTATTACGACAAAAAATAAGTTTGCTATAATAAAACGAAAAGAAAAAAAAAAAATAAATTACTGTACCCTTTATGATGAAAATTAATTTTCATCGTAATAAGGTAGTTTATTACAGAAAAAATAGTTTCACCTTAATAAAATGAAAAGAAAATAAAAAATAAAATACTATACCCTATTATGACAAAAACTAATTTTCATCATAATAAGGTAGTTTATTACGGTGAAAAATAGTTTTGCCATAATAAAATGAAAAAAAAATAAAAAAAATAAATTATTGTACCCTATTATAATGAAAATTAATTTTCATTGTAATAAGGTAGTTTATTACGGCAAAAAATAGTTTCGCCGTAATAAAACGAAAGGAAAAAAAAAAAATTACTGTACCCTATTACGATGACAACTAATTTTCATCATAATAAGGTAGTTTATTACGGTAAAAAATAGTTTCATCGTAATTAAATGAAAAGAAAAAAAATTACTGTACCCTATTATGATAAAAATTAATTTCGTCATAATAAGGTAGTTTATTATGGTGAAAAATAGTTTTGCCATAATAAAAAAAAAAAAAAAAAAAAAATTACTATACGATGAAAATTAATAAGGTAGTTTATTACGGTAAAAAATAGTTTCACCATAATAAAATGAAAAGAAAAATTAAAAAAAAATTACTATACCCTATTACGACAAAAATTAATATTTATCATAATAAGGTAGTTTATTACGGTGAAAATAGTTTCACCATAATAATACGAAAAGAAAAAAAAAAATAAATAAATTACTGTACCCTATTACGATGAAAATTAATTTTCATCGTAATAAGGTAGTTTATTACGACAAAAAATAGTTTTATCATAATAAAATGAAAAGAAAAATAAAAAAAAATAAATTACTGTACCCTATTATGATGAATATTAATTTTCATCGTAATAAGGTAGTTTATTATGGCGAAAAATAGTTTTGCTGTAATAAAATGAAAAGAAAAATAAAAAAAATTATTGTACCCTATTACGATGAAAATTAATTTTCGTTGTAATAAGGTAATTTATTACGGTGAAAACTAGTTTCACCATAATAAAATAAAAAGGAAAAAAAAAATAAAATCCTAATATATTTCTATATCATATTATGATGAAAATTAAGTTTCATCGTAATAAGATAGTTTATTATGGAAAAAAATATTTTCACCATAAAATTAGGTTTTACGGCCAATGTAACTGTATTTCGCTGTTATAAATGAACATATAATGACGAAAATATTTCACCGTAATAGGTTTGCCATAAAAACCATAGTTTCTTGTAGTGAATATATGAAATTCTCAGCAACTCTTTCATTGATTTCTTCTTTAGATTATAAGAGTTTTTAAGGTAATCTAGTGTTGCTGTTGAAATCTGTCCTTCGGCTCGGGCGCGATCGGGCTACAGCGTGGGCTTCCTCCTAGGTGGACTTGCAAGACAGTCCTCATGCGAGAGGCGTTGGGGGTGGCCCTCTGTGGAAGACCCTCCGACGCTCAAGTCAGTGGAGACCAGCAATCAACAAATATGGGGAGAAGGATCCTTGAGGAAGAGTTCCTTCGAGCTCTCGTAGGAGCTTTTATGGTGGAGTGTGAGAACTGTGAATGAAAAATGGGCATAGAATAGCCGTACCTGAGAGGCTTGAGGGTGGTAGTATTTATAGGCGGTCACCTGACTTCTTGGACGTGCTCTGGATGAGGTTGAAAGTTGTTGGAATTCGAAATGGATTCGAATTAGGTTGTTACAGGGCTGGTAGGATCCGTATCTGGTTAGTTAGAGGATCGACGGCTGGGAGGCGGGGAAAGCTGGCCGATGGCTTGAGACTCAGTGGGTCCCTAGGCCATTATTGTAGGTCCTAGGCCGCGTCTTGGCATGATTCCTTGTTTGGAATCTTTTTCTGTTACAGTGAATTTGAACTCTCCCGTGCCAGATTCTGCAGAGGTCTGAAGTAGCTCGGATCGGATGGCCGAGGAATGGTCTGGCCTTGATGGCAGAAGCATAAGAATAGCTCGGGTTGCCGAGGCATAAGGTTGGTTGAATCTGCCGAAGTATTATGTGGTCGGCCGAGTCGGACTTTTGTGAAGCATGGAGTCAAGAACTCCTTGTCTTGGCTTTATGACGCCATCCTTCCTCATGCAAAAGGTGCCAAGGGGGCAACATAGCATCCATAAATTCCTTAATGATGGAAGGAGATAAGGCTTTAAATGCCTTAAAGTAGGTGGATGCACATGGCCTTTATGAGGCCATAATTGCGTTGGTGCTGCAAAAGACATAGCGCGGCTGTGGAAACCGAGCTAGAGTGTCGAGGTATATTGGCCAAATCATGTTGGCCAAAGTATATTGGCCTTGGCCGAAGTATGCTTTCTCCTTTCTTTTTATTCCATTAAATGCTGGCCAAGTCATTATGACCCCATTAAATGCTCCAGTCTATTGACTTGACTGCCGGATATTAATGAGGGGCCCTTGGGAGAACCCTATAGGGAGTAGAATTCTGGAGCAATCTTATTTGGGGGACATGTCATTCAATCCTTTGTGCCGAAGCATAATAGGACGTCTTAGTCGCTTCAGAGTGTTTGATAGATTGCTCGTTTAGTCCGAGGCTTCCAGAAATAAATCACTTGGTGTTGCCGAGGCTTTAGATAATAAATCACTCGGTGTTGCCGAGGCTTCAAATAATAAATTACTCGGTGTTGCCGAGCCTTCAACATTATATTTTACTTGGCGCTGCCAAGGTACGAGATTGCTACTCGGATTGGCCGAGGCTTCAAATAATATATCACTCGGTTGTTGCCGAGCCTTCAATATTATATTTTACTTGGCGCTGCCAAGGTACGGAGACCGTTATTCAGTTGTAGCCGAGCCTTCAAGATTATATTTTACTTGCATTGCCAAGGTACGGAGATCGCCACTCGGATTGGCCGAGGCTTCAAATACTATATCACTCGGTTGTTGCCGAGCCTTCAAGAAATTTATTACTCGGTTGTTGCCGAGCCTTCAAGAAATTTATTACTCAGTTGTTGCCGAGCCTTCAACATTATATTTTACTTGGCGCTGCCAAGGTACGGAGATCATTACTGGGTTGTAGCCGAGCCTTCAAGATTATATTTTACTTGGCGCTACCAAGGTATGGAGATCGTAACTTGGTTGCAGCCGAGCCTTCAAGATTATATTTTACTTGGCGCTGCCAAGGTACGGAGATCGTTACTCGGTTGCAGCCGAGCCTTCAAGATTATATTTTACTTGGCACTGCCGAGGTACGTAGATCGTTACTCGGTTGTAGCCAAGCCTTCAAGAGATTTATTACTCAGTTGTTGCTAAGCTTTCAAGAAATTTGCTACTCGGTTGTTGCCGAGCCTTCAAGAAATTTATTACTCGGTTGTTGCCGAGCCTTCAAGAAATTCAAGAAATTTATTACTCGGTTGTTGCCGAGCCTTTAAGAAATTTTTTACTCGGTTGTTGCCGAGCCTTCAAGAAATTCAAGAAATTTATTACTCGGTTGTTGCCGAGCTTTCAAGAAATTTGCTACTCGTTGTTGCCGAGCCTTCAAGATTATATTTTACTTGGCATTGCCAAGGTACGGAGATCGCCACTCGGATTGGCCGAGGCTTCAAATACTATATCACTCGGTTGTTGCCGAGCCTTCAAGAAATTTATTACTCGGTTGTTGCCGAGCCTTCAACATTATATTTTACTTGGTGCTGCCAAGGTACGGAGATCATTACTGGGTTGTAGCCGAGCCTTCAAGATTATATTTTACTTGGTGCTGCCAAGGTACGGAGATCGTTACTCAATTGCAGCCGAGCCTTCAAGATTATATTTTACTTGGCGCTGCCAAGGTACGAAGATTGTTACTCGGTTGTAGCCAAGCCTTCAAGATTATATTTTACTTGGCACTGCCAAGGTATGGAGATCGTTACTCAGTTGTAGCCGAGGATTTATATGACCTGCTTCTCGTTGTAGCTTTCAAGGAGAGTTATAAGAATTTTGTAGGCCTTCAAAAGCTAAATTTAATTCAATGAACAAGAATGAGTTTAGTAAGGGCATACCTTTTTTTTCAGGGATTTTATTACTCTTTAAGAATATATTACTCGGTTGTTGCCGAGCCTTCAAGAAATTTATAGCCTTCAAGATTATTTATTACTCGGTTGTTGTCGAGCCTTCCAAAGATGCTACTCGATTGTAACCGAGGCTTCCAAATATGCCACTCGGTGGTAACCGAGGCTTCCAAATAATAAATTACTCGGTGTTGTCGAGCCTTCAAGTAATAAACTACTCGGTTGTTGCCGAGCCTTCAAGAAATTTATTACTCGGTTGTTGCCGAGCCTTCAAGAAATTTATTACTCGGTTGTTGCCGAGCCTTCAAGAAATTTATAGCCTTCAAGATTATTTATTACTTGGTTGTTGCCGAGCCTTCCCAAGATGCTACTAGGTTGTAACCGAGGCTTCTAAATAATAAATTACTCGGTGTTGCCGAGCCTTCAAGATTAATAACAAACTTCCCCCGGCTTTTAGCTGAGGGTTCTGATATGTCACTCGGTCTTGGCCTAGGTTTTAGATAAATAGGAGATGCACTCCGGCTCTGGCCGGGGATTCCGATAATAAGAGATGCACTTTGACTCTGGCCAGGGCTTATGTACTTCAGCTCTGGCCGGGGTTTCTGATAATAAGAGATGCACTCCGGCTCCGGTCGAGGCTTCCGATAATAAGAGATGCACTTCGACTCTGGCCGGGGCTTACGCACTTCGGCTCTGGCCGGGGCTTCCAGTAATAAGAGATGCACTCCGACTCTGGCTAAGGCTTCTGATAATAAGAGATGCACTCCGGCTTTGACCGGGGCTTTCGATTATAAGGGATACACTCCGGCTTTGGCCGAGGCTTATGATAACAAGAGATGCACTCAGGCTTTGACCGGGGCTTATGCACTTTAGCTTTGGCCGGGGCTTCTAGTAATAAGAGATGCACTCCGGCTCTGGCCGGGGCTTCCGATAATAAGAGATGCACTCCGGCTCTGGCTGGGGCTTACGCACTTTGGCTCTGGCTGGGGCTTATGCACTTCGGCTCTGGTCGGGGCTTCCGGTAATAAGAGATGCACTTGGCTCTAGTCGTGGCTTCTGATAATAAGAGATGCACTCTGGCTCTGGCCGGGGCTTATGCACTTCGGCTCTGGCCGGGGCTTTCGGTAATAAGAGATGCACTCCAGCTCTGATCGGGGCTTCCGATAATAAAAGATGCACTTCGGCTCTGGCTGGGGCTTATGCACTTTGGCTCTGGCCGAGGCTTTCAGTAATAAGAGATGCACTTCGGCTCTGACCGGGGCTTCCGATAATAAGAGATGCACTCCGGCTCTGGCTGGGGCTTCCGATAATAAGAGATGCACTCCGGCTTTGGCCGATGCTTATGCACTTCAGCTCTGGCCGGGGCTTCCGGTAATAAGAGATGCACTCCGGCTCTGGCCAGGGCTTCCGATAATAAGAGATGCACTCCGGCTCTGGCTGGGGCTTATGATAATAAGAGATGCACTCCAGCTTTGACTGGGGCTTATGCACTTCGGCTCTGGCTGGGGCCCGATAATAAGAGATGCACTCTGGCTCTATCCGGGGCTTATGATAATAAGAGATGCACTCCGGCTTTGACCGGGGCTCGAAGATTAGGGACTTGGCCTACCCGAGGTTCAGAGATTAAGGCTCGGCCCTGCCGAGGTTCGGAGATAAGGACTCGGCCTTGCCAAGGTATGGAGATCAGAACTCGGCCCAGCCGAGGTTTGAAGATTTCCTAGTCGAGGAGACAGCTCGGTCGTGCCGAGAGTTAGCAAGTGGCATCTATTTTTTCATTATGATTTTTGGAGAAATGATTATGGTGACCATGCCATAAATCATAAAAGAAATATGCCAACAAAATTAACGAGGCAGGCCCGTAGAAGGCATACCCTACTGATAATATCTACGGAGGTTGTCTGAATTCCATGTCCGAGGAATGAATTTCCCATTTAGATCCTGGAGCTTGTAGGTGCCAGGTCCGATGACTTCCATCACTTGATAGGGGCCTTCCCAGTTCGGAGCCAGCTTTCCTTGCTCCAGTGGTTTGGAGACTGATGCTCTTCGGAGGACAAGATCATCAGACAAGAAAGATTCTCTTTGACTCTGGAGGTGTGATAGAACCCATGGAGAGGGAAGTCCTATCTCCACGGGGATGATAGCTTCTGCACCAAAGGCCATCCGGAATGGGGTCCCACCTGTGGGAACTCTCTGGGTGGTGCTGTAGGCCTACTGGCTGAGGCTGAAGCTGGCCGTCAGATTTTTGTGAGGCATGGAGTCAAGAACTCCTTGTCTTGGCTTTATGACGCCATCATTCCTCATGCAAAAGGTGCCAAGGGGGCAATGTGGTAGCCATAAATGCCTTAATGATGGAAGGAGATAAGACATTAAATGCCTTAAAGTAGGTAGATGCACATGGCCTTTATGAGGCCATAAATGCCTTGGTACGCATAGCACGATCTGTTGTGCCGAGGCAGGGAGAAGGCGAAGATGGTGTCGAGTCGTGGCGAGAGGACACCGGAGAGAGGGATCGGGCCCATCGAGATCTAGGGAGATCCTTGCTGCAGACCACTTGAAGGGCTGGCTCAGCTCCCTTAGGACGACGAGGGGGGTCCGCGGCTCCCTCAGGAAGATGCGGAGCAGGAGCAGCTAGATGGGGAGCTTAATGGCATCCCTGAATCAAATGGGTCAGTGCTTGGACCTGCTAGACTAGTGTGGCAAACTGGTCCTCGGTCACTGGGACAGCTGGTGGTGACGGAGTCTCAGCTGGTGGCGGCGGCGGTGCCATGCTGCTCACGGATCATGTCTTTAGGAGGCGACCTGGTCCTGGGCTTCAGAAGTTGCCCTTCTTCGATTAGCCATTGGAGAGGTTCTCTTCCAGACCGAGATCCTTGTCTCCTTTCTTCAAGTTTAATGGGACTTGAGGCCCTTCCTCTAGCGCCAATCTGTTGCTGCTGAAATCTGTCCTTTGACTAGGACGCGATCGGGCTGCAGCTTGGGCTCCCTCCTGGGCGGACTTGCAAGATAGTCCTCACGCGAGAGGCGTTGGGGGTGGCCCTCTGCGGAAGATCCTCGATGCTCAAGTCAGTGGAGACCAGCAATCAACAAATATGGGGAGAAGGATCCCTGAGGAAGAGTTCCTCCGAGCTCTCGTGGGAGCTTTTATGGTGGAGTGTAAGAAATGTGAATAAAAAATGGGCGTAGAATAGCCGTGCCTGAGAGGCTTGAGGGCGGTAGTATTTATAGGCGATCACCTGACTTCTTGGACGTGCTCTGGATAAGGTCTGAAAGTTATTGGGATTCGAAACGGATTCGAATCAGGTTGTTACAGGGCCCATAGGATCCGTATCTGGTTAGTTAGAGGATCGACGGCTGGGAGGTAGGAAAAGCTGGCCGATGGCTCGAGACTCAGTGGCTGCGTGGTCCCTAGGCCACTATTGTAGGTCCTAGGCCACGTCTTGGCATGATTCCTTATTTGGAATCTTATTCTATTACAGTGAATTTGAACTCTCCCATGCCAGATTCTGCAGAGGTTTGAAGTAGCTCGGATCGGATGGCCGAGGAATGGTCTGGCCTTGATGGCAAAGCATAAGAATAGCTCGGGTTGCCGAGGCATAAGGTTGGCTGAATCTGCCGAAGTATAATGTGGTCGGCTGTGTTGGACTTTTGTGAAGAATGGAGTCAAGGAATCTTTGTCTTGGCTTTATGACGCCATCTTTACTCACGCAAAAGGTGCCAAGGGGGCAACGTGGCAGCCATAAATGCCTTAATGATGGAAGGAGATAAGGCATTAAATGCCTTAAAATGCACATGGCCTTTATGAGGCCATAATTGCGTTGGAGCGAAGGACATAGCGCGGTTGTAGAAATCGAGCTAGAGTGCTGAGGTATATTGGCAGAAGTATGCTTTCTCTTTCCTTTTTATTCCATTAAATGCTGGTCAAGTTATTATGACCGTTTCTGCACCATTAAATGCTCCAGCCTATTGACTTGACTGCCGGATATTAATGAGGGGCCCTTGGGAGAACCCACGCAGCCCTTTTTCTTTTTGTTCTCTTTCTTCATTATGACGAGACGCTCATTACTAGAATGTTGCGTCAGCAGGCCAGCTGGCAAGCAGAGCATTTGGATCGGGTGCGATCCCATCGCCAATGTGAGCGATAATAATGCAATGATGATTTTACCCCTCATCATCTAGCATGTCTTATAATCTCAAAACCAATTAAATATTTAGGTGTTAAAATTTAAAGGGATGTAGGTTTTCATAATGGGTTCTCAAAAAGAGCACAGGATTCTGCAAATGATAGAGGATGATTCGCATACATGCTTATCCATGGATGATGGAAAATACAGCAAGAATTGTTAGCTTGATGGTGGATAACACCACCAATGAGTGACCAAGAGACCTAGCAAGCACAAAACTATGTACATGAAAGGGAAGACGATTCGGGTTCATGCTTATCCATAAGAAAACTCTTTTTTATTTTGTCTGCAAGCACAAGAATTTCCGAATGAAATTGTTCTCCATATCGGCCAGGTTCGCAAACTAGTGGGGCTTTAAAAAATAGATCTTATCAGATATTTGTCGAGCACAAGATTATAATCATGAAGAAGATTCAAAGATTAAAATTAATAAGCGTTATTCTGTAAGCTTGTAACCAGAAAGTTGGGAAGAATGGCATCACTATAACGCTTTTTTGCCCACTTTGGGTCGGGAACTTTTTGAAGGCAGTGTGCTTCATGAAGTAGCGTTGCCTTGAAGTCAAGACCCTGTATTCCTTCGTTGCTTGGAAGATTTGCTAGCTGCTCTATATAAGGAAGGAAGTTCCCTAGCCTGTACCCAAGCGACCAAAGCAAAGAAAGCTCAAGTATTTCAGCCAGGCCTTCAGACAAAGACCATGACGAGTGGGCAAGTCAGAAATCAGGTACGAGATACTATTGAGCAGGGGTTTGATCAACTTCATAGGTTTGCTGATGTTGTCACCTTCCCCTTGGCTCCTCTGGATGGTGCTATACATGGAGTTGCTCGAGGGGCTCTCAACTGGCTGACGGACACACACCCCCAAGAGCAAGCCAAGTGCGAACCTGCCTATACTTCACCTCAACCAGCTGCATACCCACAGCCAAATCCAAACTGGAATCATTATGGTAATCCTCCACCACCTTATGGATACAAAACTTCCAGTTTTGGTAACGGCACTATTGGAAACCACGGCGATCAAAAGATAGATAACGTGAAGAATGGGGACGGTAACATCAAGGCCTTCAACTTCGGTGGTGCCTAGCCATGCAATAACGAATATTGTACCCGGAAGTCAGCACTCGGCACTCCAAAAAGGCTTTATATATAAAGCCTCCACTGCCTAACTAGTAACTACTACTGTATTAAATAATTATGAAATAAAGCTGAGTTTGCTGCAAACATTCGTTTCTGGCATCTTTACATAAATGTTAATCATAGCCTTACTTTAAAAGGTTAAGAACGAACACACTTTGCTCTTATAATACCTTGGTTGCTTGCACGAAGACCTTTTCAAATACAATAGTCTAGCACATGGTTAGTTATAATCTCAGTGAATGGGCTGCTTCCTTTTTAATTTTTTTTTCCTTTTTGTGAAGAAAACATGAATAATCAACCTTTTCATTTTTTGTTATGATAGGAGCATGTTCTGATATCAGTTGTTGTAGCAAAGGGATTCTCAAAATGAAATACCAAAGAGGAAGACAAATCTTGAAGTGAAACACCTAAAGAGAGACAAAAGGGTAAAATCAAAATAAGAGAGTAAACATAAGGTTTTACATCATTCAGTCACTGGCTTACGTTCACCAGGATCTCTTCCTCATCAAAGACTCTCTCTCAAATCCCTAATCCCTCATGTAGGGTCTCTTGTAAACTCTCACAATAACTTTCTATATCTACATCCTTGATTGTTGTATGGTTATTCCAAAATGCTGTTAATGTAGGGCTTGTTCCAGGATTTATCTTTTTTTTTTTTTCCCCTGGTACTGTTCTTTAAAGTACTAATATCTAGTTTTTTAGATGGCTAGCTGTTGCACTATAAAAAAAAGATTATATCAGAGATCAGGTACGAGATACCATTGAGCTGGGGTTTGATCAACTTCATAGGGTTGCTGATGTTGTCACCTTTGTTGGGATTGTTTCCAACACTAATTTTGGAAGAAAAATCTGGGTAGAGGAAGGTTTTCTATCAAGAAGAAAAATAGATTTAGGGTTTCATAAGCACACCACTACCAAAATATGGTTTCCGGTTCTATGGGATTTTAAACATATGCCTCTTATCCATATGAGGCTACCATACCAAAGCATAATAAAATAGGCCCAACTATGTATAGGACCAACTCAGACTAAAAACAATAAATAAAATAAAATAAAATACTAAAAATTATCAACCATTATTGTTGTCCAGATGAAGCAACCCAAGAGAGGGGATGAATTGCGTTCTTAAAAATTTAATGCACAGGAATATGTTTTTCACAAATTGAAATTTAATTGGTAGTAGTATAGTGAGGTGAAAGTGTAAGTATCAAAGAAAATAAGCAAGTAATCACAAACACAATAATTTTTATAGTGGTTTGGCGCCAACCCAGCACTTACGTCCGCTTCCCAAAAACTCCTTGGGAATTTTCACTCCAATCGTTTCACCAAACGATTACAACCTCTAGCCTCCTAGGCTAGCAACATGCTACACAGCACAAGGTGGCCTTTCAACAAATTACAAGGGTTAAATCCAACCCTTTACAAGTTTCAAACTAAATGAAACTTTAAACACTAGATCAGATGAAAAGTAGTGAGTACACAAAGCTTCTATAGTGAGATATTCATAAATAAATACTTTATGACTTTGAAAATGACTCCACAAATGGGCTTCTTCTTTTAGATGAATGTCAGCAATAAATGAAGCCTCTTTGAGGATGTAGGTGAAGCTTTGAATGCCTTGGAGTTTTCTTGACACGGCAAGGATGGAGTAATCAATAATCTTTAAGAGCCCTCACATATTCAATGCAAAAGCTTCTCTTTCTTTCTCACTGAATATTCTTGGATGTAAGCAATAATTTTTTCACTGTTTACCCTTGCTTACTGGTTAGCACCTTGGCTATTTAAAGCACTTCAAAAAATCTAGTCATTAGAAATGATAATGGAAAGGAAAAGACAAAAAAAATGGGAAGAGAACTAGTCATTGAAGAGATTTTCCCAAACTCCAGTCGGCTGGAATCAACCTCTAGTCGGCTGGATTCAAAAGTTGTTCGTCCAGAAGGAAAAGCAAAGCAAGTCTAGTCGACTGAGACTGAAAGACAGCTCAGTCGGCTGGATTGGAAAAGTTCACTGCCAAGAGAAAGAACAACTTTAATTATAATTGACTGAAGGATAGTTCAGTCAGCTGGATTGTAAAAGAACTTTAATTTCAGTTGACTGAAGAATAGCTTAGTCAGCTGGATTGTAAAAGAACTTTAATTCCAGTTGACTGAAGGATAGCTCAGTCAGTTGGATTGCAAAAGAACTTTAATTCCAATTGACTGAAGGATAGCTTAGTCGGTTGGATTGTAAAAGAACTTTAATTCCAGTTGTTATTTTCTTCTTCATGTACCTCTTGTATCATTGAGTCTTCTTTATCTTCCAAAGTGATCTCCTTAATTTGATCTTCACTTTCATCTGCATCATCTAAGACATTTCTCTTTCTTAATAGAAGATCATTAGATTCATCAAATATGACATGAATTGATTCTTCAACTACTAAAGTTTTTTATTAAATATTCTATAAGCTCTACTATGAGAAGAATAACCAAAAAAAATTTCTTCATCAGATTTAGCATTAAATTTATCTAAATTTAATTTTTCATTATTCAAAACAAAACATCAGCATCCAAAAATATAAAAATAACCAATGTTATTCTACCTTTACAAAGTTTATATATGGTCTTTTTCAAAATAGAATAATTAATGCATGGTTTAAAACATAGCATGCTTTATTGATAGCTTCAGTCCAAAAATATTTTAAATAATTACTTTCACACAACATGGTACGGGCCATTTCTTCCAAAGTTCTTTTCTTTCTTTCTACTATCTCATTTTGTTGGGGTATCCTAGGTGCAGAAAAATTATGCTCAATGCCATTTTCATTGCAAAAGTTTTCAAAAGATTGATTTTCAAATTCTTTGCGATGATCACTCCAAATAGATAAAACAGAAGAACATTTTTTGTTTGTAATCTTTTTAAATATTTTTTAAATGCAAAAAAAAGTTTCTTCTTTGCTAGCTAAAAATAAAACCCATGTAAATCGTGAAAAGTCATCGATCACAACAAAACCATATCTTTTTTTTCTTAGACTAGTAGTTCTTGTTGGATCAAACAAGTTCATATGCAAGAGCTCTAAAGGTCTAGTAGTAGAAACCAAGTTTTTTGATTTAAAATATACTCAAGTTTGTTTTTCAAGCTGACATGCATCACAAATTTTATCTTTTTTAAAAACTAATTTTGGCAAACCATTTACTAAATCCTTTTTAATTAGTTTAAATAATAAATCCATGCTTGCATGAGCTAATCTATGATGCTACAGCCAACTATTATCAGTTTTAGCATTCATAGCAACTAAGCATTCAATATTTTGATCATGCAGATTATTTAAATCAACAATATATACATTACCATGCACTCATCTGTAGGATTTACAATAATGCATAAGGATGATTCAAATGTAACTCTAAAACCCTTGTCACATAATTGACTAATGCTAAGCAAATTATGTTTTAAGCCATCTATAAGTAGAATATTATCAATGTAAGCATGATGTGTGATACCTATTTTACCAATGCCAATAAATTTACCTTGGCCATTATCTCCAAAAGTAATAATACCTTTATCTTTTGCATCCAAAGTTATAAATTGTGATTTATCATCCATCATGTGTCTTGAGCACCCGCTATCCAAGTACCATTTTTTTATATTTGCTCGGGTTGCAAGATACACCTGCATACACATTTAAGTCTTACTTTTAGGTACCCAAGCTTTCTTGGGTCCTTTGGAGTTAGCTAAAATGGTTCTTTTAGAACTCATATTTTTAATATTGCATGTATGACATAAATATGCTTTATGTCCAAGCTTACCATATTTAAAATATGTAATTTTAGTAGACTCACTAGCATGCACATAAATATTTTTTAAAAACTTTTATCTTTTTAAAGGATCATATTCAAGACCAACTTTGTTATAAATAGCTCTTTGACTATTAAAAATTATTTCTAATTTATTTGAGCTTAAAGTAAATTTATCTACAATAGATTTTAATCTATCTACTTCATTTTTCAAATATTAATTTTCTTTAAGCAATGATTCATTTTCTTTTGAAAATCTTTCTTTTTCCAAACTTAGGTTCTTAACTTGATCTTTTAATTCTTTATTTTTTGAACTTAAGTTAGAAAAATTATCAAGCAATTCATAAAATGTACCATGTAATTCATCAGAAGTAAAGTCATCTAGAATGCTTGGACTTACCTTATCATCATTTGCCATGAAACATACATTAGCGACCTCATTTTTATCTTTCTCTTCGGAGCTTGTAACGTCGCTGTCACTATAAGTAGCTACCATGGCTTTCTTCTTTATTCTTTTAGGGCCTTTCTTCAATTGGGGATATTCTGATCTGATATGTTCTGGCTTCTTACATTCGTAGCATATAAGGGGCTGATTTTTCTCTTTCTCTTTACTATGTTTCCCTTTCATGAATTGTTTTCTTCTTCCTCCAAATTTCTTCTTTCTCATAAATTTCTTAAACTTTTGGGTGATGAGTGCTATCTAATCATCCTCCTCATTGTCACTACCTATCTCCTCACTCTCATCATTTTGTGTGGCACTCTTTAGTGCCATAGTTTTTTCTTTCTTTGACTCAACTTCATCAATATGTTGTCATTGCTACTGCTCATAAGTTATCAATGAACCAATTAATTATTCAAGAGATAAGGTATTAAGGTCCTTGGCATTTTGAATTGTAGTGACTTTGGCCTCCCAAGATCTAGGTAAGGATCTCAAAATTTTTCTAACAGGATCACCATTAGTATATGATTTTCCTAGGTTTTTCAGCCTATTAATGATATCGATAAATCTTGTAAACATATCAGTAATACTTTCAGCATAATCCATTTTAAACAGTTCATATTTGTGAACAAGCATGTTTATTTTAGATTCTTTGACTTAATTTGTACCCTCATTAGTAACCTCAAGTCTATTCCAATTTTTTTTTTGTAGAAATACAAGTGAAAATTTGATTAAATTCATTGGCATCAAGTGAACAATAAAGCACATTCGTGGCTTTAGCATTCAATTGAGCCATCTTTTTATCATACTCATCCCATTCCATTTTCGGCTTTGGGATGTCAAGACCATTTGTCTTGATTGTAGGAGTGTGTGGGCTATTAATTATAATTCTATATAAATCATAATCTAGTTCTTGGATGAAAATTTTTATCCATGCTTTTCAATAAGTGTAGTTTGTTCCATTGAACAAAGGTGGTTTATTAGTTGACTGTCCCTTAGTCAAAACTGAACCCATTTGGATTGCTAATAATCTTTGGCTCCAAGCTTGTTAAAACAAAAGAAATCAGGAGCACTAGGCTCTGATACCATTTGCTTCTCAGATGAAACAACCCAAGAGGGGGGGGGGGGGTGAATTGGGTTCTTAAAATTTAACGCACATGAATATGCTTTTCACAAATTGAAATTTAATTGGTAGTTGTGTAGTGAGGTGAATGTGGAAGTATCAAAGAAAATAAGTAGGCAATCATAAACACAATAATTTTTATAGTCATTCTGCGCTAACCCAGCACCTACATCCACTCCCCAAGAAACCCTTGAAAATTTTTACTCCAATCATTTCACCAAATAATTACATCCTCTAGCCTCCTAAGCTAGCAACATGCCACATGGCACAAGGTGGCCTTACAACAAATTACAAGGGTTAAATCCAACCCTTTATAAGTTTAAAACCAAATGAAACTTTAAACACAAGATCAGATGAAAAGTAGTGAGTACACAAAGCTCCTATAGTGAGTAGATATTCAGAAATAAATACTTTACAACTTTGAATATGACTCCACAAATGGGCTTCTTCTTTTGGATAAATGTTAGCAATAAATAAAGCCTCTTTGGGGATGTAATTGAAGATTTGAATGCCTTGGAGTTTTCTTAACACAGCAAGGATGGAGCAATCAATGATCTTCAAGAGTCCTCACGTATTCAATGCAAAAGCTTCTCTTTCTTTCTCATTGAATATTCTCAGATGTAAGTAATAAAATTTTCATTATTCACCCTCGCTTACTAGTTAGCACCATGGCTATTTAAAGCACTTCAAAAAATCTAGCCATTAATTAGAAATGAAAATGGAAAGGAAAAGAAAAGAAAAATAGGAAGAGAACTAGCTGTTGAAGAGATTTTCCCCAGTCCGCTGGAATCAACCTCCAGTTGGCTGGATTCAAAACTTGTTTGGCTAGAAGGAAAAGCGAAGCAAGTTCAGTCAACTGGGAGTGATGTCCAGTCGGCTGGTTTCAAGAAATGTTCTACCAAAAGAAAGAACAGCTTTAATTATAGTTTACTGAAGGATAGCTCGGTCGGCTGGAATGGAAAAGTTCACTACCAAGAGAAAGAACAACTTTAATTCCAGTTGATTGAAGGATAACTCAATCAGTTGGATTGTAAAAGAATTTTAATTCCAGTTGACTGAAGGATAGCTTAGTCGGCTGGATTGTAAAAGAACTTTAATTCCAGTTGACTGAAGGATAGCTCAGTCAACTAAATTGCAAAAAACTTTAATTCCAGTTGATTGAAGGATAGCTCAGTTGGCTGGATTGCAAAAGAACTTTAATTTTAGTTGACTGAAGGATAGCTCAATCAGTTGGATTGTAAAAGAACTTTAATTTCAGTTGACTGAAGGATAGCTCAGTTGGCTGGATTGTAAAAGAACTCTGCCAAATCTCAACAGAACCCTACTCCAGTCGGCTAGAATAAATTCTAATCGGCTGGAATTAGAATGTGATCATAAGGAAAAAGGCTTCCAATCGGTTGGACTGGAAAAGTGTTTTGCCAAATGAAAGTCCAGCTTTAATTCCAGTCGGTTGGAATGGAATAGTGTTTTGCCAAATGAAAGTCCAGCTTTAATTCCAGTCAGCTGGGAGGATTTCTAGTCGGCTGGAAATCATATGTGCGCTGCCCATTCCATACTCCATTTGCTTCCAGTTGATTGGAATAGAGTTGTTCACTGCCATTGCAAGAGCGTTTGCAAGCTCAGTCGACTGGAGATTGCTTCTAGTCGGCTGAGGAAAAAAGAGAAGGCTTAGCCAAAGCTTCCAAGCGGCTGCTGGGGGATCATTCTAGTTGATTGGAATAAGACTCCAGTCGACTAGAAACAACTTGCACATGGTTTTTTCAAGGAAAATAACCTTCTAGTCGGCTCGAAATGAATTCCAGTCAACTGAAATCCAATTGTTCATGGCTAAGGGAGGATTCCAAGCGGCTGAGAGTTGATGAAATGAATGTCAAAGGCTTCAGTTGGTCGGAAGAAAAAATTCCTTTACCAAGCCAAGCTCTTATTTACCTTCCTTTGAGCTTTTAAAAATCTGAGATGACTTCTTTGGATTCAATCTTTTAAGATAAGACTTTGAAAAGTCTTTTCCTTCACTTTGGTACATTGTATTATCCTGCAATGATCTTTATCTCCACAATAAATATATTAGTACCATACTTAATTGCTTTGTAATAATCAAAATCAATATGAGGTCAACAATTATATTTTAACACTCTCCTTTAATGGTTGTTCTTGGATACCCATAAGATCTCTAAAGTGAATGATTTTTTCTTGGATAATGCCTTGTTTAAAATATCTATCATTTAGTCTTGAGTCCTCACATACTTCACTTCAACTTCTTTTTTTTCTACCACATCTCTTGTGTAATGATACTTGATTTTGATGTGCTTGGTGTGGCTATGATATATAGTATTCTTTATCATAGAAATGATAGACTTATTGTCACATAGTAGTATTGTAGCTTCTTCTTTCTTTTCACCCATATCTTTAAGTATTCTTCTCAACTAAATTATTTGTTGTGCTGCTAAAGTAGTTGAAACAAATTCAGCTTCAGAAGATGATAATGTCACTGTATCTTGCTTCTTGAATGCCCAAGATATGACACATGATCCTGTTGGGCCTGGTGTGGTGCTATTAAGGCCCAGGTGGGCTAACTTGTATTGGGCTGGGTTTGAGTCCAAGGGTTGAGATTAAATCAAGTCACGGGTGTACACGGGCTTGGGGATTAGTTTAATCTCATTGGTTTAGTCCATGGGAGTTTTTTGTTGAGTCTGGGCCTGGCCCACTTCGTGGATGTATTTAAACTCTAGTCTCTAGGGTTTGGATGGAATAGAGAACAGATTCTTTTCTCCCAAAAATTCCCTTCTCTCATCATAGGGCGGCAGCCCTTTCTTTCTCCTCCCCATCTTCCTCCTTTTCAAGAAGTAAACCTAACAGGATTAGAAATCCTTAATTCTAGTTCTTGTTGAACGGGGAATCCCATTGCTATTCATCAAGGTCTAAACCTAACAGGATTAGAAATCCTTAGTTCTAGTTCTTGTTCAACGGGGAATCCCATTGCTATTCATCAAGGTCTAAACCCTAACAAGTGGTATCAGAGCCTGGTTCAAGGAGTAATCTGGAGGCCTTCAAGGAGTTGAAATAATTTCAACAGAATCTCGTCAAGGTACTTCTCTATTTTATAAAATTTATTTTTGTGCTATTTTTGAAATTGGCCATGGGAGTAGCATAAAAATAGAGGTTGAGAAGTTTGATGGGAAGGGAAGTTTCTCCATGTGGAAAGTCCGGGTAGAGGACCTCCTTGTGCAGCAGGGTTTAGATTTGGCTTTGGAGGAAAGGCCAGATGGGATGACAGACAAGCAGTGGATTTCATTGGAGAAGAAGACATGTTCAATGATCAGGGGCTGTCTGGCGGATTCAGTCCTCTATTCAGTGCTGGAGGAGAAGACCCCGAAGGGACTCTGGACGAAGTTGCACACCCTCTATATGGGGAAGAATATGTGCAACAAGTTGATGTTGAAGAAGCGCCTCTACAGCCTTCGGATGTCAGAAGGTGGAGATGTGCTGGGTCACATCCAGATATTCGACCAGATGAGCAATGAACTTCTGAATGTGGGGTCAAGATGGAGGAAGAAGATAAAGCACTTCTGCTTTTATGTTCAATGCCCACGTCTTATGACTCATTGGTCACAACACTGCTCTATGGGAAGGAGACATTAATTTATGAAGATATTGTCTCGGTGCTTCGGACGAATGAGCAGAGGGAGAAGATGACCAAGGAAGCTGTTCCCCAGGAGGGTCTATCAGTTGGGGAAAGGACAGGCAGAGGTAGGGGCAGGGACAGAAGTAAGTCTGGAGGACGATCAAAGTCCAGGAAAGGCAAGAGAGAGCTGAAGTGCTATAAGTGTGGAGAGGTAGGACATTTTAAGAAGAATTGTCCTAAGTGGAAAAATCAGAAGGGAGAAAAAGGAGGATCTGAGTCTGTGAGTACAGTTGCAGATCAGGAGGTGGAGGATGATCTCTTGGTTGTATCAGATGATCACAGGCACAGCACAGAGATGTGGACCTTGGATTCAGCCTGTTCTCATCATTACACTCCCAACCGGTCGTGGTTCAGTACTTACACAGAGGTTGAGGAGGGGAATGTGACTCTTGGAGATAATCACCCTTGCAAGGTGGCAGGTATTGGCACAGTGAGGGTGAGGATGTTTGATGGTATGGTGCGCACTCTTACCAGTGTGAAGCATGTTCCAGAACTCAAGAAGAATCTGGTATCACTGGGGTACTTGGAGCGGACTGGATACAGCTTCAGCAGTCGTGCCAGGAGTGGAGTTCTGAACATCTCCAATGGAGCCATGGTGGTGATGAGAGGGAGGAGGCTGGAAAATAATCTATACAAGATGGAGGGCTCTGTGATGACTGTGAAATCTGAGGTGGCAGCTGTGGAGCAAGATCCCCGGGATGTGTACAGGATGTGGCATTACCGCCTGGGCCACATGGGAGACAAGGGGATGAAAGAACTGAGCAAGAGAGGTCTGCTTCCAGACTTGAGTAGCGGAGATATGGAGATCTGTGAGCCTTGTCAGATGGGAAAGCAGAGGAGAGTACAGTTCTCAGTCAGCACAGCTAGGAGTGCTGAACCCCTGGAGTTAGTACACACAGATGTCTGGGGACCAGCCCCAGTTTCTGCAAGGAATGGGGCCAGATACTTTATGACCCTGATAGATGATTTCTCAAGGAAGCTGTGGATCTACTTTATGAAGGAGAAATCAGAGGTCTTCACCAAGTTCAAAATCTGGAAGGCTGAGGTGGAGAAGGAGCAGGGTAAAAGTGTGAAGTGTCTGAGGTCTGATAATGGCGGGGAATACACCAGCAGGGAGTTCCAGATTTTTTGTGAGGAGTGGGGCATCAGAAGGCACTTCTCGGTGATGGGAACTCCTCAACAGAATGGGGTGGCTGAGAGGATGAACAGAACACTATTGGAAAAGGCAAGATGCTTAAGGCTGCAGGCAGGGCTTCCAAAGATGTTCTGGGTTGACGCAGTAGATGCAGCTAGCTACTTGGTCAATCGGTCACCGCACACCAGGTTAGATGGAGACATTCCAGAGGAGATATGGTCTGGAAGGAAGACAAGCCTAAACCATCTAAGGGTGTTTGGATGCACAGCATATGTGCATGTTGGAGCTGGGGAGCGGAGTAAGTTGGATGCCAGGTCTAAGAAGATGGTGTTCCTAGGCTACCCGCGAGGAGTCAAGGGGTATCGGCTATGGGACCCCTTGGAGAAGAAGGTTGTCATCAGCAGAGATGTAACCTTTGATGAGAGCTCAATCCTCCAGAACAGAAGTGGCATGGATGCACAGCAGGGACTACAGGAGGTAGAACACGGTAACACTAGTCAGACAACCTCCTATACAGTTGTGCCATTTGCTAGTGGACCAGGAGGATTTGAGATTCAGGTGGAGAGGACTGACAGAGGGGGTAGAAGCCAGGGAGTTCAGCAGGATGCAGCTGGACAGGGGACTGATACTGGGATCGCACAGCAAAGGCCCAGGAGGAACGTGCGACCACCAGTTCGATACGGCTTTGAGGATTCGTTGTCATATGCCCTGGTGACAGCGAATGGAGACCCTTTCACCTATGAGGAGGCTATGGAAAGTCAGGATAGAGATAGGTGGATCCATGCTATGGCAGAGGAAATGCAGTCTCTTCACAGCAATAATACGTGGCAGGTGGTCCAGCTGCCACAAGGAAAGAAACCCATTGGTTGTAAATGGGTTTATCAGCGCAAGGAAGGAGCTTCAGAACAAGAGGGTATCAGGTATAAGGCAAGACTAGTGGCCAAAGGATACTCTCAGAAAGAAGGCATCGATTATGGTGAGATATTTTCTCCAGTTGTCAGGCACACTTCCATCAGACTATTATTGAGTATTGTAGCAGCTCAGGACTTGGAGCTGGAGCAGATGGATGTGAAGACAGCATTCCTCCATGGTCATTTGGAGGAGAGCATCTACATGGAGCAGCCACCAGGGTTTAGAGAACCAAGATCAGATGGGAAAGTCTGTTTGCTGAAGAAATCTCTGTATGGGCTGAAGCAGTCGCCGAGGCAGTGGTACAAGAGATTTGACACTTATGTTAGGAGCATTGGACTTTCCAGGTGTGAGTATGATTCTTGTGTGTATGTTAAATCTCTGGATGATGGGTCTAGGATGTACTTACTCTTGTATGTAGATGACATGCTGATAGCATGCAAGAGTGAGAAGGCTGTACAGGAACTGAAGATAGCTTTGTCTCGGGAGTTTGAGATGAAGGATCTGGGGCCAGCCAGGAAGATCCTAGGGATGGAAATCATCAGAGATAGATCCAAAGGTGTGCTGCATCTGAGTCAGGGTGGCTACATTAAAAAGATTCTGGAGCGATATGGGATGAAGGATGCCAAACCGACAGCACTACCTTTGGCAGCACATTTTTCCTTATCGAAGACCATGTCACCACAGACTGAGGTGGAGGCTCAGGAGATGGAGAAGGTACCATATGCTTCTGGTGTTGGGAGCCTTATGTATGCCATGGTATGTTGTAGGCCAGACATAGCCCATGCAGTGAGCCAGGTGAGCAGGTTCATGGCGCAGCCTGGTAGGGAGCACTGGCGAGCACTGAAGGGAATCTTCAGGTACTTGGTAGGTACAGTTGGGGTTGGTATTTGCTATGGACAGCAAGAAGGTGCTGAGAGATCCAACTTATCCAAGGAGGCTCGTGGGCAGTTATATGGGTATGTGGATGCAGACTTTGGTGGAGATGTGGACACTAGGAGATCCACAACAGGCTTTGTGTTCAGCCTGTTTGGTGGTCCAGTATCGTGGAGATCATGTCTGCAGCCCATCACAGCCTTATCTACCACGGAGGCAGAATACATAGGTATCACAGCAGCAAAGGAAGCTCTTTGGCTGAAGGGCTTGATGCTGGAGATGGGACTTGATCAGAAGGTTGTCCAGGTGCATAGTGACAGCCAGAGTGCTCTGATGCTTGCGCAGAATGCAGTCTATCATGCCAGGACGAAGCACATTGACCTCAGATACCACAGGATCAGAGAGCTGGTGGAAGATGGTGAGGTGGAGCTGGTGAAGGTATACACCAAAGAAAATCCAGCAGATGCACTGACTAAGGTTCTTCCACGGGACAGTTTTCAAAAGTGTATTTCGTTGTTAAAGCTGATGGACACAGTGGACGTGCTGAGGCCTTGAAAGCACCAAGGTGGAGATTGTTGGGCCTGGTGTGGTGCTATCAAGGCCCAGGTGGGCTAACTTGTATTGGGCTGGGTTTGAGTCCAAGGGTTGAGATTAAATCAAGTCACGGGTGTACACGGGCTTGGGGATTAGTTTAATCTCATTGGTTTAGTCCATGGGAGTTTTTTGTTGAGTCTGGGCCTGGCCCACTTCGTGGATGTATTTAAACTCTAGTCTCTAGGGTTTGGATGGAATAGAGAACAGATTCTTTTCTCCCAAAAATTCCCTTCTCTCATCATAGGGCGGCAGCCCTTTCTTTCTCCTCCCCATCTTCCTCCTTTTCAAGAAGTAAACCTAACAGGATTAGAAATCCTTAATTCTAGTTCTTGTTGAACGGGGAATCCCATTGCTATTCATCAAGGTCTAAACCTAACAGGATTAGAAATCCTTAGTTCTAGTTCTTGTTGAACGGGGAATCCCATTGCTATTCATCAAGGTCTAAACCTAACAGGATTAGAAATCCTTAGTTCTAGTTCTTGTTCAACGGGGAATCCCATTGCTATTCATCAAGGTCTAAACCCTAACAGATCCATAAAGGAATACATCGCCTGATGTACTCTTCATGCCATCAATGCTTCCAACCCAATCACTATCATAAAACCCAAATAACTTCACAATATCATTCTGATTTCTTTCATACATGATCCCATAATCTTTAGTACCTTTGATGTATCTCAAGACTCTTTTTGCTTGTCCAAAGTGAATATTACTTGGCTTTTGCATAAATCTGGAAAGTAAACTTGATGCAAACATTATGTCTGGCCTTGTAATTGTTAGATATAATAAGCTTCCAATAATGCTTCTGTATAATTGTGCATTGCTTCACCATCTTCTTTCATCAACTTATCATTTACCACAAAAGGTGTTTCCACACTATTGCAATTTTTCATGTTGAATTTTTTGAGAATGCCTTCTACATACTTCTTTTGACTGATAAATATACCATCTTTTCTTTGACTTATTTCAATTCCCAAAAAATAATGAAGCAAACCCATATCATTCATTTCATATTTTCTCATCATATCACTTTTGAAAGTCAAGATCATATTCTCATTGTTACCAGTAATAATTAAATCATCAACATAAAGAGAGACAATGAGAATATCATTACCTTGCTTCTTCACATAAAGTGTTGGTTCACTTGGACTTTTTAGAAAACCTTTTTCATTGAAGTAGGTGTCAATTTGAGAGTACCATGCTCTGGGTGCTTGCTTCAGCCCATATAATGCTTTCTTCAACTTGTATACCTTGTTTTCTTGACCTTTGATGATGAAGCCTTTGAGGTTGTTCAACATAAATTTCTTCTTCCAATACTCCATTCAAGAATGCAGACTTTACATCTAGTTGATGTAGTTTCCAACTTTTATGAGCTGCTATAGAAATAAGAGTTCTAATTGTATCATGTCTAGCAACAGGTGCAAAAGTTTCTTGATAATCAATACCAGGTAATTGAGAGTATCCCTTTGCTACTAATCTTGCTTTGTGTCTTTGAATGGTGCCATCTGGATTGTGTTTTGTTTTGTAGATCCACTTCAAGCCAATGACTTCCTTATCATTTGGTTTCTTCACTAATTCCCAAGTTTTGTTCTTCTCAATCATATTGATTTCTTCTTGCATTGCCTTGTTCCACACTTCTTCATGCATAGCATTTTCATAAGTTTCAGGCTCAATCATGCAGAAATTACAAGAGCATAAATGTCACTTAACCTTCTCATTTTTATAGGAGTAGAACTTGAAGATACTTGAACTTGAAGTTGAAGTAGTTTGTGGTGAACCTTCAACCTCATTTTCTTCATTTTGAGCATCATGAATTTCTTCATCAAGAGAAATAATATTTTCTTCAACTTTCTTTTGCTTCCAATCCCAAGCAACTTTTTCATTGAAAATAACATCTCTTCTTATGATCACTTGATTTTGCTTCAAGCTGAAAAGTCTGTAACCTTTTGATTTAGAACTGTATCCAACAAAGATACATTTTTCACTTACTTCATCAAGTTTATGTATCTTCTTTCCTTTGGAATATGTGCATAGCACACACATCCAAAGATTTTGAAATGCTTCACTGAAGGCTTTCTACCATACCAGGCTTCAAATGGTGTCATATTTTGAAGAGCTTTTGTTGGACATCTATTCATCAGATAAACTGTTGTATTCACTGCTTCTGCCCAATAAGAATTTGGAAGGCCTTTGTCTTTGAGCATAGATCTAGACATCTCAACAATAGTACGTTCTTTCTTTCTGCAACACCATTTTGCTCTGGTGTATAGCTAACAGTCAATTGTCTTTGTATACCATCATCTTCACAAAATTTCTCAAATTCATTTGAATTGTATTCACCACCTCTATCACTTCTCAGCACCTTGATATAATGCCCACTTTGTCTTTCCACAAGATTTTTAAACTTCTTAAAGATAAGAAATGCCTCTGATTTATGTCTCATAAAATATACCCATATCATCCTTGAATAGTCATCAATAAAAATAATGAAGTAGATGTTACCTGCATGAGAAGGAGTTTTCATAGGTCCACATATGTAGTATGAATAAGCTCCAATGGTGCTTTGGCTCTCCATACATGCTCTTTTGGAAATGCCTCTCTATGTTATTTTTCAAGTGCACATCCTTCACAAGGTTCTTCCTTGTCATGTATTGCTGGTAGACCATACACCATATTCTTTTGATGTAAACTTCTCAAACTTTGAAAATTCAAGTGCCCAAACCTTTTGTGCCATACCATGACTCATCATTTACCTCCATCTTCCATGCAGCATCCTTTGCATAGTGCAAAATAAGAGGAAAACTTCTATTTTTCTCCATCTTGATATTTGCCATAAGTTGCTTTTTCATCCCTCTGTCATATAACTTGCAAACATTACCTTCAAAGTGTACCATATGCCCATGCTCAATCAGCTGTCCAACACTCAAGAGATTTTGCTTCAAATCTGGAACAAGTAAAACATCATGAATGAATTTTCTTCCTTTCTTGGTATTGATTTCAATTGTGCCTTTGCCTCTTGCTTGGACTAATATACCATTTTTCATCTTCACTTGTGAAATTGAAGAACTGTCAATGTCCACAAAAATAGACTTGTCACTAGTCATGTGATTGCTGCAACCACTGTCAAGATACCACATATTATTACTTTGCTCTTCTGCAGTTTGACATGCATATAGTGTGCTTTGTTGACCTTCATTTTCTTCTGAGAAGTGTGCTTGTTCACTTGCTTTGTATCTGCAATCTTTTTGAACATGTCCAAACTTTTTGCAATTATAACATTGGGTTTTTTTCCTAAACCAGCAATCTTTTTCAGCATGAGAAGACCTTTTACATAAGTTGCACCTTTGTTGAGTGCTCTCATCATATTGCCTTCTTAGAAGGTTATTTCTTTACATTCTCTACCTCTTCCTTTCATATTTCTTTCTCCTTCTCTACTCTAGTTTCACCTCTAAATGACTCTTTTAATTGGAGCATGACTAGATGATTCTTTTTGAAAACTTTTATCAACCACTTTGAGTTTAGATTGAAAGGCACTTTTAATTAATGATTCTTTATGCCTAAATAACTATTGCTCATGAGCTTCAAAAGATCCAATCAATTCATGAACACTTAAAATAGAAAGTTCTTTAGATTCTTTAACAATTGTAACTATTGTATCAAATTTTAAAGATAAACTAACCAAAATTTTCTCACATATTCTTTGCTCGGTGATGGTTCACCATAGCTTTTCATTTGATTAACAGTCTCCATAATTTGGGAGAAGTAATCTTTTAATTTTTTATTTTCTTGCATTCTCAAATTATCTAACTTTCTTCTTTGAGTTTGAAGTTTGATAGCTCTCACCTTGATGTAACCTTGAAACTCCTCTTGCAAGATGTCCCATGCCTCCTTTGATTTAGTGGCTCGAATGATTCTGAAAAAAGTTTATTAGACACGGCTTATTGGATGAAGAATAGGGCTTTGGCATCCTTCTTTTTGAAGTTCTTCAGTTGCTCCCTTTGATGATTTGTTGGATTAACTAGCTCTTCGTACCCATTCTCTACTAGATCCCATATCTTTTGCGAAATGAAAAGGGTTTTCATTTGATGCTCCAATAATCATAATTTTCTCCATCAAAGATAGGAATAGAAGGTTGATTGATAGTAATACCCAGATTACTTGAGCTTGCCATGAATCACATCTATTTTTATTTTTCTCCTTTTATTTTTTGAAGCATTTTTCTTTCTTCGCAGCCTTTTTTTTGTGAAGATTGGGCTTTCTTTGTCAAGATTATCATCGGCAAGGTAAACACTTTTGAATTACTTGGCTTTCTCCACAGCTTCAATGTGGTGGAGAATGGCCAGTGCCTCGGACCCTTCCCATGAGCAAAAATCATGTGCAATAGGCTCCAGAAGAATTGTGGAATGGGAAGTCAACCACATAGGCGAGGCTTCAAGCACAACCTCATTGAATTTTTATATTTTTGTTGCTTTGGAAGGAGGAAATTGCAGGATGAAGGAATCTGGTAGATGGAGTTTGGTGGGATCCGTATCTCTTCTCCAAACCACCAGCTTTGATCCTAAGAAAGTGAGGTGGCTCAGTAATGATGAGGTGGTGCATGACTTCTACTTTATGTTTTGAACAAAATCCTGATTCCGATGAAAGAACTCGTTGGCTATGTGTGGAAGGAAAGCACTGCATCGTGACGATGCTATTTTTTTAAAGATCTTTGAGGCCATGATGATTCCAAAATACTCATTGTTGCTGCTAAATTCCATTCTTTGACTCGAAGAAGGTGCACGTCAGGATCCAAATAGTGCTCTCCCATCCGGATGGACCTGCATGGCAGTCCTCACGCATGAATTATAGGAGGTGGTCCAAAGAGGGTTTCTAAAGAGTAATGGCCTCTGCTTCATTTTTGGGGGCTTAGAATTGCCTTTGAGAGCGTACCTAGGGGGTATGGAACTTGGTATTTATGCGCTACTAAGAAGGTAAGCAATTACCTGATTTTTTGGGCATGTTTTAGAAAGTTGAAAGCCGATACGATTGAAATCCCTTCGGTTATGAGGATTGATGGTTAAGGAGGCTGATAGATGCCTTATTGAGAATTTGAAATCTCATTGATCGCGAAGAGCATGCTGTATTTGGCTTCTATTTCTATTTTTGTAAGCCTACTCTAAAATCCTTATAATCGGGATAGTTTATCCTCTGAGATATTCGGTGCAGTTTGAATTAGTAATGGCGCTTATGTTTAGGGGATGAAGATCAATCCTGTCAAGGTACGGAGATAGCTCGGCCCTGCCAAGGTTTAGAAATAGCTCAGCCTTACCAAGGCATAAAGATAGCTCGGCTTTACCGAGATATGAAAATAGCTCAATTCTACTGAGGTTCGAAGATTGTGAATAGTGGGATTGTTTTCAACACAGACTATTTTTGAAAGAAAAATCTGGATAGAGAAAGGTTTTCTCTCAAGAAGAAAAATAGATTTAGAATTTCATAAGCACACCACTACCAAAATATTGTTTCTAATTTTATGGGATTTTAAACATATGCCTCTTATCCATATGAGGCTACCATACCAAAGCATAGTAAAATAGGCTCAACTATGTATAGGCCCAACTTAGTCAAAAAATAATAAATAAAATACTAAGAACTAATAACAATTATATTTTATAAATTATTCATGATTGCTAAAAAGATTTTAAACTTTAGTAAATAAACTAATCATAAGTTAGAGTATTTTATAAATCATTTATTATTGTTAAAAGGATTTTTATAATATTGCAAGATTGCCAAATATTTATTTTATAATTGATGAATGATTATTTGAATTAAAATAATTGCTAAAATTTTATATAATCAATTATTTTAAAATAATAAGATTTTATAATTATTTTTGAAATGTTATTAAATATTTAAATTCTACATAGCATGTTTATTACAAATTTGAATCAAGTAAGTAGGCTAATTATAAATTAAAAGATTTATGTAAATTACTTAATTATAAATATCTATTCAAGAATTTACAAATTACTAGTTAAATATTACTATTTTTATTTTTTTATGTGCAATTAATGTTTTAATACCTACTATAATACAGTTTTTTTGCATAGCTATTATTGCAAATATTAAAGTATTGTTGTTATTAAAACATTTTATGATGTAAATAAGTAAATATTAATAAATATAAAATTATTGATAATAAAATATAATTAAAAATATGCAACTCTCGATCCACTATGTGATGATATAATGACATAATGATAGATACTAAAACCCATTTTTAGAGGGAACATATGCGGAGAACCAACCCCCATCCATAAGGTTAAATATGGTGTTTTAGCCCCCATCTATAGGGTTAAATGTGTTGTTTTGGCTCCCATCCATAGAGTTAAATATAATATTTTAGCCCTATTACAGAGATATATATAACCATAGAGTATAAATAATATAATAATATAAAGTTATTAACGATGATATGAAAGATATTACATGAAAAGTTGAGTACTATAGTCAAAGATACTTTGAAATTTATAAGTATTAATATATCAATGATATGCGAAGTTGTGAACTAAAGTTTTGGGTTTTTAATTAATGATATGCACTGATTCATAAAATGTTTTATAAACCTTTACTTGCTTGATCTACTAATTTATGCTTAATGTTACTTATTGAGTGAAGGCTCATAAAACTCTATTATTATTATTTTATTTCATAGACCAAGAAATTAAATAGGATTTGGATAGAAACTTGCCCTTTATCTTAATTAATTATGTAAAATTGCTCTGCATATGACATCTAGTATGTTGTAGATTTATTTTAAGTGTGCAGTAGATTGTTATGCTTTAGATCCATCCCAGGTCGAGGGCGTGACAATTGATTTAAAAATATCTTTTTAAAGAAGTAGAAAAGTATATTACAAAATCAACGATTTAAATATTTTGAAACATGAAGGTATATTTGATAACCATGTTCTTTATGAAATTCTACCTTGGTCTTAACAAATTGTTTCATTTTATATATGAATTAGCATTTTTATACATAACATATCATCTAATTACTAGAGGTAAAGGTTACTTACTAAGCATCTAGCTTACTATTCTTTTTTGTCCTTCTCAAGATATTAAGGATTAATGCAAATGGGGTTCAAGGAATGAGTACTAAAGGATTAGGATAATTTAGTTATCTAGGCAAAGTAGTTATCTAATTTTCTAAAATATTCTTTGGAGACGATGTCCTTTTTACCTGTTATGTTTTTTTTTATTTATTAGACGTGTGGCTTTAAATCATGCCAACACAGAATATATTGCTCTATCATTGATTTCTTCTTGAGATTATAAGAGTTTTTAAGAATCTAGCATGTCTTATAATCTCAAAACCAATTAAATATCGAGCTATGAAAATTTAAAGGGATGTAGGTGTTCATAATGGGTTCTGAAAAAGAGCACAGGATTCTGCAAATGATAGAGGATGATTCGCATTCATGCTTATCCATGGATGATGGAAAATACAGCAAGAATTGTTAGCTTGATGGTGGATAGCACTACCAATGAGTGACCAAGAGACCTAGCAAGCACAAGATTCTGTACATGATAGAGAAGAAAACTCTTTTTTATTTTGTCTGCAAGCACAAGAATTTCCGAATGAAATTGTTCTCCATATCGGCCAGGTTCGCAAACTAGTGGGGCTTTAAAAATAGATCTTATCAGATATTTGTCGAGCACAAGATTATAATCATGAAGAAGATTCAAAGATTAAAATTAATAAGCGTTATTCTGTAAGCTTGTAACCAGAAAGTTGGGAAGAATGGCATCACTATAACGCTTTTTTGCCCACTTTGGGTCGGGAACTTTTTGAAGGCAGTGTGCTTCATGAAGTAGCGTTGCCTTGAAGTCAAGACCCTGTATTCCTTCGTTGCTTGGAAGATTTGCTAGCTGCTCTATATAAGGAAGGAAGTTCCCTAGCCTGTACCCAAGCGACCAAAGCAAAGAAAGCTCAAGTATTTCAGCCAGGCCTTCAGACAAAGACCATGACGAGTGGGCAAGTCAGAAATCAGGTACGAGATACTATTGAGCAGGGGTTTGATCAACTTCATAGGTTTGCTGATGTTGTCACCTTCCCCTTGGCTCCTCTGGATGGTGCTATACATGGAGTTGCTCGAGGGGCTCTCAACTGGCTGACGGACACACACCCCCAAGAGCAAGCCAAGTGCAAACCTGCCTATACTTCACCTCAACCAGCTGCATACCCACAGCCATATCCAAACTGGAATCATTATGGTAATCCTCCACCACCTTATGGATACAAAACTTCCAGTTTTGGTAACGGCACTATTGGAAACCACGGCAATCAAAAGATAGATAACGTGAAGAATGGGAACGATAACATCAAGGCCTTCAACTTCGGTGGTGCCTAGCCATGCAATAACGAATATTGTACCCGGAAGTCAGCACTCGGCACTCCAAAAAGGCTTTATAAAGCCTCTACTGCCTAACTAGTAACTACTACTGTATTAAATAATTATGGAATAAAGCTGAGTTTGCTGCAAAACATTCGTTTCTGGCATCTTTACATAAATGTTAATCATATACTTACTATAAAAGGATAAGAATGGACACACTATGTTCTTAATTAAAAAAGGGAAGATGAAAAGGTCGGCAACTTCATGATTTTTGTTTTTTCTATGTCTTATCGCTGACATATGTGGTTATGTAACACAAGAGTTTATTCTATTCTAAATAATTTGATCTTTTTCTAGAGAGTTATACCTTGATGATTTCATGTAAATATAACTTGGGTAGTTAATTTTGTTGGAATCAAAATGGAGATATAGAAGGATATCATAAGAAAGAACTTCTATTGAATTATCTGGCTTTTGACTTTTGGTTTACTTAGAAGCCTTGAGTACACAGCTAGTTATAGATGCACATAAACTCTTAGATATTCTGAATACATTTTTTTCAAAGTGACTATTTGTTTTCCAAAGTGATTATACATTTTTCAAAATGACTTTCAGGCTCCCATTCATGCACCTATGCAGAAACTATTAAAGTTTATAGAAAAATCTAGTTTAGTTCATTTAGGCATCATACTACCAAGGACGTCTAAATAACAAGTATCCATTGACATAACATCACACAACACCTTATTTCTACAATACTTTTCAATGGAAAATTGGACTGAGCATTTTCATAAATTCGCACCTCCTTTCACTTATTGAGCTATGCAAATTTAAAGGGATGTAGGTGTTCACAATGGGTTCTCAAAAGAGCACAGGATTCTGCAAATGATAAAGGATGATTCGCATTCATGCTTATCCATGAATGTTGGAAAATACAGCAAGAATTGTTAGTTTGAGAGTGGATAACACTACCAATGGGTGACCAAGAGACCTAACAAGCACAAGATTCTGTATATGATAGAGAAAATGATTCGGATTCATGTTTATCCATGAGAAAAGCTCTTTTTTATTTTGTCTGCAAGCACAAGATTTTCTGCAGGAAGTTGTTCTCCATATCGGCCAGGTTTGCAAACTAGTGGCTTTAAAACCAGATCTTATCAGCTATTTTTGAAGCACAAGATTATAATCATGAAGAAGATTCTGTTGGGAATTATGTATATAAGATATGAATCAAATTCATATAAACATTGCAGAAGATATAATATAAAATTCCTAGATGCCCAGGATACTTAGGAATAAATTCATTAAATCTCAAATAAAATCTAATTTTATTTATACCTGAGTCCTTTATCGATGTAGATGAGGATGAAGCCGGTTAATCCTTTGCCACTAGCCATTCACATGTCCGGCCTCTAACGGTGATCCACGCAGAGAAGAGGGGATGAAGACCTCCAAGGTATGAAGATGACACTACGGGGGAGAGAGGGGTGCTAGCGCCTCTTGAATCCCCTTACAGAAATATAGAAAATATCTTTGAAGAAAGATCTAATCTTTTTCTTCTCGTTCTCTGCCTTCCTAGTAGGAAGGAACCATATTTATAGGGTGAAAAGGAAACATTCCAAGGGAGAAGAAGAGACCTCTTTTCATGGTAACGTTATGTTAATGTTAATCCAAAGAAACAGAAGAAACTTCCATTTTCATGGTAATATCATGGTAACATTAATCCAAGGAACGAAAGAAACTCTCATTCTCATGGTAACGTTAATTCAAGTATCACAGTCTTAGCCTTTGAAATTAGGAGTTGGTTATCTCATAACTACATGCCCCAATTTGTACGTGTTCATCATCGAACCATAGAGATTTATCATGCCTCATCCCATGGGCATAATTGCATCTTCACATGGCTGAGATTGACCATCCATACCCGAATAATTAGAGCCATCCATCACATGGATTAAGTCATATTTGGGTATCCAATTATTTGTTCATCATATGCACAAATAATTTCTCCTTAACATTCCTTCTACTATAATGGATCATGTCCGTATTATTATATCTTCTTTAAATTGGGTCTCACCCAATTATTTAATTGATCATCTTATCTGAATTAAATCTAATTTAATTCTCATTTTAATTCATCCAAAATTCTCCTTAATGCGTGTGACCCATTAGGCCCTTTAACATGTTGACAATAATCATGTCCTAATCATAGACCCTAGGAATGATTAAACAACTCTTTGTCCAAGTCAACAACTGTTAGTGTATGCCCTAGATTCAATTGAATTGGATGCTATATACATTCTATGAATATAAATTAAATAAAATGGTTTCTTTATCTATCCAGATATCTTTTATAATATATTTGATATATATGTCTGTGAGATAAAGTCCAAAAGAATGTGAACTGTGCATATGGAATTTATAGTAGAGATTACAAATTGTGAGATTTAAATTGCACATTATGGTTCGACTCTTTAAACTTCCCTAGTCGATGTGTAGATGGGACTGGACACCATCGAACACCATGAGACTAGCATACAATGATATCCTCACCTTTAGGGTGAGCAGCTGATTTCACAAGCTGAAGATACATGGATAGGTGTGTGGATGCTCGTTATTGTAACGATGCATTGGATGACCCGTAAAGAGATCTCATATGGATATTCTATATAGTGTCGATGGTTGATCTTTAATGACGGTAGTGTGAGTGATCCTTTGACTTGAGATCTTCATTGCATCTCATGTGTGGAATATCATGCATTGATGACATCCAAATGTTGCTCTAGCCACGGGTGGCAAATATGGTGTCGGTTGGGTATGACATGAAGCACATGAAGATGGTGTTTGATCAAGATAGGATTCATCTCTCTTGATAGAAAGGGTTATATCCCACGGCCACTTGATGAATTAAATTGATTGTTAAATCCTTGCAAGGTTGAGTTAGAATTCGAAATGGTTTTGAAGTTCTAATTCATATGAGTCAATTTTTTCTGAGATCAAGTAAACAAAGATCAATTACAGGGTTAACACATTCCATACCACTGATTGATCTGGGATATGTGATGAAAGGATTTGATCATATGGTAACCGTTCATGGACAGGTATTGATGGTCACATCAACAAAACCTTTAGCAGTTAGGTGGTCATGATGCTTTGCTAGAGGCCTCTTATAATCTATAATCATGTTGGTGACTTGGACAAAGAGTTTCCAATCATTGCTAGGGTCTATGATTAGGACATGATTATTGCCAACATGTTAAAGGGCCTAATGGGTCACATGCATTAAGGAGAATTTTGGATGAATTAAAATAAGAATTAAATTAGATTTAATTCAGATAAGATGATCAATTAAATAATTGGGTGAGACCCAATTTAAAGAAGATATAATAATAATGGATATGATCCATTATAGTAGAAGGAATGTTAAGGAGAAATTATTTGTGCATATGATGAACAAATAATTGGATACCCAAATATTACTTGATCCATGTGATGGATGGCTCTGATTATTTGGGTATAGATGGCCAATCTTAGCCATGGGAAGATGGAATCATGCCCATGGGATGAGGCATGATGAATCTCTATGATTCGATGATGAACACGTACAAATTGGGGCATGTAGTTATGAGATAACCAACTCCTAATTTCAATGGCTGAGATTGTGACATTTGGATTAATGTTACCATGAGAATGAGAGTTTCTTCTGTTTCCTTGGATTAATGTTACCATGATGTTACTATGAAAATGGGAGTTTCTTCTGTTTCTTTGGATTAACATTACCGTAATGTTACCATGAAAAGAGGTCTCTTCTTCTCCTTTGGAACGTTTCCTTTTCACCCTATAAATATGGTTCATTCCTACTAGGAAGGAAGAGCATGAGAAGAAAAAGATTAGATCTTTCTTCAAAGATATCTTTTGTATTTCTGTAAGGGGATTTAAGAGGCGCTAGTACCCCTCTCTCCCGTATTATCATTTTCATACCTTGGAGGTCTTCATCCCCTCTTCTCCGCATGGTTCACCGTTAGAGGTCGGACACGTGGACGGCTAGTGGCAAAGGATTAACCAACTTCATCATCATCTACATCGATAAAGGACTCAGGTATGAATAAAATTAGATTTTATTTGAGATTTAACGAATCTGTTCCTAAGGATTCTGGGCATCTTGAAATTTTTTTATATCTTCCGTAATGTTTATATGAATTTGATTCATATATTGTATACATAATTCCCATCAGTGGTATCAGAGCCCCCTTAGGCTACAGATTCATTAATCTGATAGGATACTTGAGTCAATATGATTGATAATATAATTTTTTTTATGCTTAAAATCATGAAGAGTTTTCATATGTTGATAATAAATCTAAAATATAATAAAATGTTTATTATTTGATGATAAACAATATTATTTAGATTTATGCATGTTCATTATCATATTAAAAAAGAGTACTTTGATATGTGATATCAAAGATAAAGATTTATTATATGATAATAAAAAATAATTTATTTAGATTTAATCATATATATGTCATATTAAAATAGCAATTATTATTTATGCATGATAGATACTATATGCTGAAATCCTAGAAATCATATTTAGGATTTAATTTTAACATGATTATTGATATGATTAAGATTTGATATTCTTATGATAATGAACAATGAAAACTTAGTTTGGATATTTGGATCAAGATAAGATTGTGATTAAATGTAATCATATAAAATTTAAAATCTTATATTTTGAATCTAAAATCTTATCATGATAAGAATATGATTAAGGTTTGTTAGAGACATTAGGATTTATATGGGATATGAAACCGACATGTCATAACATGTAATTAAATGATAAGAAAATTTAAAATTTGAATTAAGAATTCTTATCATAATACCCTAGCTAGATCACTATCTAAAGTTATCATAAAATGTAATAGATGATAAAGATTTAGGAAACTTAGACTTAACCATGTTATTGTTTGATCCAATAATCCCATAATTGATCTAATCAATGGGCTTAACTACATTGGTGTATAAAAAGGTTTGATCATGGTTTTTAATTGCTCCGTTCGCTGCCTAGGAAAACCCATTCAATGGGATCGAAGGGTATGTTAAATAGGACCTCATTGATCAGCTGATCTGGCCATTGTTAAGGAAAGCTCTTAATTGATTAATTCAATTAAGGTTGATCAAGATGGTAGCAATTGATTTGATCACATAATTAGGGTTCCTAAATTAGATAGTGATCAGGATCCTAATTTGATTAGGAGTCCCAATTATAGATTGGATCTTATGAAATTAAGGTTAATTGAGATTAATCTAAAATCTACATATAGGATATGTAACCTAGCATAGTACAAATGTTGTAGATATAGATGTGACCTATATGCGCTAAATCCCTCTACGAATATTAAGTCATAAGCCTTCCATTGCTCACATGACACAAAGTCATTAGGTCATGAGATTTATCGTGCTAAATCTGAGGTCAAGTGTACTTATGAGGAGTTGATTGTGGAACAATGGGTTGACTTAACTAGATTAGCTGGCATTATTGGCCAAAGTCAGGGTTTGTCTAATCTAGAGGCAAACTTTAGGGTGATCACATATAGATGTGATTGACAAGGCAATGTCCCCTAAATGATCTAGGAGTCACATTAGATGTGATTGATGATAATCTACCAAATTTGGCTTACCAAGATTTGTTGTGCCAAAGCCAAGGTCAAGGTAATTCAAATGAGGATCCTAGCCCACTAAGGAAATTGAATGCCAATTTCTTGAGATTAATAGAGAGGGCTATTAACCTTGATAAAATAGTGGGAGAAACTAACTTAATTAAAATCTAGAATTACCATATTAAGTTGGTGATTAGTATTCATAGTAATTGACTCATTCTAATTTTATGTAGGTTATCAAAGAAACCATGAGTGTAAACATCAACCTTAAGAATATTTTAGAATCGAACAAATTGACTAGACTCAACTTCCCTAATTGGCTAAGGAATGTAAGGATCGTTCTTTGATTAGAGTTTTTTTTTTGTCCTAGATGAGGTTGCACTGGAGGTCCGACTAGCGGATGCTCCGACTGAAGTTCATGTGGCATACAACCGTTATAAAGATGCTGAAGACATGGCCACATGTTTGATGTTGGCCTCGATGTCATCTGATCTTCAGAAACAGCATGAGCATATGAATGCTCAGGAGATTTTGATGCACCTCCAAGAGTTGTTTGGTGCACATTCTCGATATGAGAGGTTTCGAACTTCTAAAGAGCTGTTTCAATGCAAAATGACTGAGAATTCATCAGTGGGTTCCCATGTACTAAAAATGATCAATCTGATTGATAAGTTGGCATGACTGGGTTTTGTGATGGATCATGAACTAAGTATTGACTTGGTTCTACAGTTGTTGGCCCAGATGGCAACCCAAGAGGGGGGGGGGGGTGAATTGGGTTCTAAAAATTTTAACTCTTTTTGAAATTAAATCGATTGATATCAAAGTATGCAAGCGAATGGAGTTAATCGAAGCTTAGCATAGGCAATTAAAGAAGAGAGAGAGAGAGATCAAAACACTACAAACACAAAATTTTATAGTGGTTCGGTGTAACCAACACCTACGTCCACTCCCAAGCTCCACTTGGGTCCACACTATAATCCTCTTGATTACAGTCGAGTTGTTTTACAAGCTCACAACTCAAACTTGTTGTTTTACCCGGATCACAACGAACCCAGCCGGTTTTCTGGGCTTACCAGCACAAAACCTAACCTCAAGCTATATCTAGCTTGACCCGAGGTATACCACCTCCACCAATTCAATCACTCTGATTGAATTAGCACAAATGAAATCAATTAATGTTTACAATACAAACAGCTCCTAAATGAGCGAATATGCAATAAAAATAGACAAGGAATAGAAAAGCCTGTTTGAAGCAATTTGAATGTAGGCTTGGCTTCTTTTCTTCTTTTCCTCTTCTCCTTTGAAAGGTTGAATCAAGCTCCAGCTCAGATTTCACCCAGGAATATGTTGTTGAGAAGATGAGAAAAAATAGGTTTTGGATTCTTCTTTTCCTTCTTTGAAATCCTCCGAAATTGAACTTTGTACGCCTTGGATTTCTTTCGAACCATTCTTTAGAGATGGGCGAGCTCACAGAGATTTCTCTTTTTGAAATGGCTCTCTTGAATATCTCAATTTTTTGATCTTTCTCCCATTTTTTGTTTTTTTTTGTCCTTCATTTAAACGGTCCATTCTCCCCTTTTTATAGATTTTCTTTAATCTAAGATTAGGTGAAAAACTAGCCATTATTTCTGTCCTTGGTTGCTCCTACACACAAAAAAAATAGCCGTTAGAAATTAGGTGAGAAAATGTTACCGTTGGAGCCATTCTGACACTTTGAAAATCCGTTCCTGTCAGGTTGGAGTCGGCTCCAACTTTTTATGTGTCGGCTCCACTTCATGTATCCAAAAATAGTAATAAAAGTTTCATTGAGGGGTCGGCTCCCGATAAGTTGTGTCGGCTCCCCGCTTTCAGGTGTCGGCTCCCAAAACAAAAGGTGTCAACTCTAAATATGGCCCAAAATACGCTCTTTGTTCTCATGTTAGAGTCGGCTCCACTCATTTTAGGTGTCGGCTCCCGAATCTCAGGTGTCGGCTCCCGAATTCCATGTGTCGTCTCCAGAAACTGACGCAGAAAAGAACACTTCTGTTTCTCAGGTTGGAGTCAGCTCCAGACATCCATGTGTCGACTCCCGACTGTGCCAAATTTTGAGAACTGTTCTGATACGCCCATGTGTCGACTCCTGACTTATAGGTGTCAACACCAAGGTCTGAACTTTTGAAAATTACAATTTGAAACTCATCTTAAAATCAATTTTGAGTGATATTTGAATTGTTAAACTTTCTTAATACCTGAAACACTCCATAAATTTGTTAGAAACAATGTGAATATACTCATGGCTTTTGTTAATCATCAAAATCAATAATTGGGTCAACAATCTCCCCCTTTTTGATGATGACAAAAACATTGAGTATATGCATGATTAATTAAAGAGTTTTACGATAGGAATAAGTTATCATAGTTAAGCTTCCCCTGAATGAGGTAGCTCCCCCTATGAAACTCAAAATGAAATTTTCTCTCCTTATTTTGAAATTTCATTTCTCTCCCCTTAATTTCATTTCTCTCCCTTAAAAAATTCATGCAATAATCAACTTAATCAAATTATTTAAGTGTTCAGTAATGCATATACAATATTTTCTCCCCCTTTTTTGTTATCAACAAAAAGGTTAAGATAAGATACAATTTAGCTTAACATTCAACCACAAGTTAACTCATTGAGTAAGACATTAATTCAAAGAAATTTCATTGCATCAAAAGATTTCACTAAGTTTCATTACATCAAAACATTCCATTACATCAAAACATTCTACCAAAACATTACATCAAATATTCTATTACAACAAATGTAAAGAAACTAAAACTTTAAATTCCAAAACTGAAGCATTTCTTCAGTCCTTCTAAGATCTTTTCCATTCCTTCTTTTGAATCTTCATAAAATCATTTAAGCTCCTTTGAACCAAGTCAGCTGCATTGTTTATTCTCTTGTAGCTCTACATTGCTTCTAGAATATGTGTTAGAATCACCAGCAATGTCCTTGATCTTTCAAAAATATTCATTAAATCACATTTTAGGGCTTCAGAAGAAGTTCCAAGAGAGGATCCAATTTGGTTCACTTTGTCTTCTAAGGAGTAAAGATTCTTTTAAACTCAAAAGTCTACTTTCAAAACTATTATTCATCTTCTCTTCATGTTCATCCAATAAAGTCTTCAATTGCTCTAATTGTAAATCAGAAAAATCTGAAGCACTCAGAATTGAAGCAGGCATGTGTCGGTGAAGGCTCTGGTCTGCTAGGCTCTGGTGAAGGATATCTCATGGATGGTCCACTTCTAATGGTGCTGAAGCTCCAATCTCAACTGCCCTGTCCTCTAAATGACCTTTCCTTTCCCAATTCCCATTGACCTTAATGAACCCCATGCGATGAACAGTAGCGATGCTGTAGTAATCTGTGTGTCTTAGGTTCTTTTTAGGTTCATTTTCTAAATGACTACACCCTGGCTTCTGAATGCTAAGGTTAGGATCATGCCATAGGGTAAGGAAGATCTCTTCTTGCCACCAACCTCTGCCATGTACCAAATCATCATGCCAGGAAGATTAATAGGCTGTCCAGTCAAAACGCATCCATGATTACAATGTCTCGCTCTGAGACATACTCGAACTACCAGTCTTAGGGAATAAAATTTGACTACAAATATTATGCAATAATCTTAGCTCAAGAGGCAACTGATTTGCCCTGATTTCCTCAAAATCAACATCTCTTCCTAATCTTGACAAAGCTCCTGAACTATCACTGTGAGAGTTTACAATAGATCCAAGAGTAGGAATCTCAAGAAGGTTCCCAAGAATCTCGAAGTGAGATGTATCCTCTTTCCTCTTATAGTACTTACTATGCCACCATCTCCTCTTGACAAGTCTTGATAAAATTCTTTAACTAAAGCAGGATATGTGGGAATCTAAAGAACACATTTTTCCAACCATTTCTTTTAGTTGTCGTCCAATAGCAAATCCCTCATCTTCAAAAAATCCAAAATTGACCTTTCTTCCCATTGTAATCACCCGACCGGCTAGAGTGTCAATGTGGTGAAGGAGGTAAGGAAGGGTCTGGAATCGCACTAGGAGTAGAGGACGAGGATGAAGAATCCAAAGATGGTGATGGTTGATGGATTGGGTGTCTCGCCGTCCACTTCCTCATTGCCACCGGACCACCATAGATCGTTCCCCTTCTCTTAGGTGCCATGGAATCCTAGGAATGATTAATTGAAGGAATCTTAAGTTTTGATAGGGTTTAGAGAGGATTTGGAGATGATTTGAGTGAGATTAGGTCGAAGAGGTGTCGACTCGGCCCTAAATAGTCGAAAAGGTCCACTAGGTGTCGACTCCCACAAAGTCGGGTCGACTCCAACTCGCTAAAATGGTTAGCGCCCGAACTGGAGTCGGCTCTGCTAAAGCAGGTGTCGGCTCCAAGGTCCTTGACCGAGAGCGACAGAAATAAGGTGTCGACTCCAAAGATTGAGGTGTCGACTCCAAGACAGATTCAAAAAAATAAGAGTTTTAGTAATCTGAAACTCATCAAGATAAAAATCAATAAATATGATAAAAATCCTTGGAAATGGAGAATCAATTGGTTCAACATCTAGATGAATTTTCTTAAAAATTATGAAGAAATTTTCAAGATGTTGAATAAAATCTAGATAATTGAACTTAAGAGTTTCAAAGTCATTCCAAGGATCACAAATCCCTAATTCTCCTCTAAGATAACAAAATCTCTTCACTCAAGGGTTTTGTAAATATATCAGCTAATTGTTCTTCAGTATTAACATAATCAAGACAAATTTCATTATTAGCTACATGTTCTCTTATAAAATGATATCTAATTTCTATGTGTTTAGTTCTTGAATGTTGAATTGGATTTTTTGTTAGATTTATTGCACTAGTATTATCACATCTTATAGGTGTTTATCAAGTGTGATACCATAGTCTTCAAGTTGTCGCTTAATCCATAGGATTTGAGCACAGCAACTTCCAGCTGCAACATATTCAGCTTCAGTAGTTGATAATGCAACTGAATTTTGCTTTTTGCTAAACCATGAGATTAAGTTACTTCCTAAAAATTGGCATGCACCACTTGTGCTTTTTCTATCTAAGTTTACATCCAGCATAATCAGAATCAGAATATGCAATCAAATTTAATGTTGAGTCTCTAGAATACCATAAACCTACATTTTTAGTTCCACTTAAGTATCTTAGTATTCTTTTAACAGCAATTAAATGTGATTCTTTAGGTTCAGATTGAAATCTAGCACATAAGCAAACAACAAACATATATCTGGTCTACTTGCAGTTAAGTAAAGTAGGGATCCGATATACCTCGATAATATTTTTGATCAACTTTTACCTTCTTCATCTTTGTCAGCTTGCATGAAGGACTCATTGGTGTTCCGAGGGGTTTAATTGATTCCATACCAAACTTTTTGAGGATTTCCTTTGTGTACTTTGTTTGGTTGATGAAGATTCCCTCTTTTGTTTGATTTGGAGTCCAAGGAAGAAGTTGAGTTCTCCCATCATGCTCATCTCGAATTCTCCCTGCATTAACTTAGCAAATTCTTGACAAAGAGATTGTTAGTAGCACCAATAAATCATCAACATATATTTGTACTACTAATAAATCCTTATTTTTCTTTTCAAAAATAGTGTTTTATCAACATTTCCTCTTGTAAAATCATTTTCAATTAAAATTTACTTAATCTATCATACCAAGCTCTAGGTGCTTGTTTCAAACCATATAATGCTTTGTGCAATTTAAAAACGTGATTTGAAAATTCGTGATCTTCAAAACCTGGTGGTTGTTCTACATAAACTTCTTCATTTATAAATCCATTTAAAAATGCACTTTTACATCCATTTGAAATAAGTTAAATTCATATGACATGCAAATGCAAGTAATAATCTAATGGCTTCTAATCTAGCTACAGGTGCAAAGGTTTCATCAAAATCAATACCTTCTTCTTGATTATATCCTTTTGCAACTAATCTAGCTTTGTTTCTAATTACTATGCCATTTTCATCTAGTTTATTTCTAAATACCCATTTTGATCCTATAACTGAATGATTTTAGGTCTTTCTACTAAGTCCATACATTATTTCTAGTAAATTGATTTAATTCTTCTTGCATGCTAACATCCAATTATTATCTTTTTCAGCTTCTTCAATAGTTTTAGGTTCAATTTGTGATACAAATGCAAGATGATTACTAATATTTCTCATAGATGATCTAGTTCTTATTCCTTGAGATGGATCACCTATAATCAATTCCTTGGGATGACTATAAGCATATCTCCAATCTCTGGAAGATCTACATCATTATGATTAATAACATCATCATCCTTAGGTGAATCATCATCTTTAGCTTCTTTCATGATCAGAAGATACATTCAATATTAATTTTTCAAGATCTTTTTCAATTATGTTTGTATCTTCCTCATCATCAATCTTTTCAGAACTCGATGCTAAAGATTCATCAAAAACTACATGAATGGATTCTTCAACAATTAAGTTTTCTTGTTAAATACTCTATATGCTTTACTAGTTGTTGAATATCCTAAGAATATTCCTTCATCAGATTTAGCATCAAATTTTCCTAAATTATTTTTACCATTATTATGAATGAAACATTTACAACCAAATGCATGAAAGTATTTTAATATTTGGTTTTCTATTCATTCCATAATTCATAAGGTGTTTTCTTTAAATTGGTCTTATTAAAGCTCTATTTAAGATGTAACATGCTGTGTTAATAGCTTCCGCCCAAAAGTACTTTGGGGAGTTACTTTCACATAGCATGGTACGGGCCATGTCTTCTAAGTCCTATTTTTTCTTTCTACAACCATTTTGTTGTGGGTCCTAGGTGCAGAAAATTATGATTAATCCATTTTCATGCAAAACTTTCAAATAAGTGATTTTCAAATTCTGTTCCATGATCACTTCTTAGAGACACTATGGTAGTGTTTTTCTCATTTGTGACTTTCTTGAAGAATTTCAGAATATCGAGAAAGTCTCATCTTTGTGAGCTAAAAACATTACCCAAGTGTATCTAGAATAATCATCTACTATCACAAGACCATATTTCTTTCCTCCTAGACTTGTGGTTCTAGTTGGTCCAAAAGATCCATGTGAAGTAGCTCTAAGTGGCCTAGAAGTTGAAACAATGTTTTTAGATTTGAAAGAACTTCTAGTTTGTTTTCCAAATTGACATGCATCACATATTTTGTTATTTTCAAAATCTAGTTTAGGTAACCTTTTACTAAATCCATTTAATTAGTTTTGAAATTAGGTGTGTGCTTGCATGACCTAATCTACGATGCCACAACCAACCAATCTCATTCATATTAGCATTATTAGCAACTAAGCAATGATTACTAGTAGATAATTTGTCTAAATCAATCAAGTATACATTGCCATTTCTATTTCCAATAAATACAATGCTATTATCAATGGGATTAGTTACAGTGCAAATAGAAGATTTCAAATGATACTTTAAACCTTTATCACATAATTGGCTTATACTAATTAGATTATGCTTTAAACCATCAACATAAAGTACATTATCAATAATATGGAGGGAGTTATTTGAATTTTACCAAGGCCCATGATTTGGCCTTTACCATTGTCGCCAAACGTAACAACTCCTCCTTTTTCTTCAAGGGTGATGAATTCATCTTTGTCACCCGTCATAGTCTTGAGCAGCCACTATCAAGATACCACTTTTCTTTGATCTTTTGGCCACAAGACATTCCTGCAAAATAATCAACTTATGTTTAGGTACCCAAGCTTTCTTGGGTCCTTCATGGTTAGTAGCAAAAAAATTGTTCCTTTCGGAACCCATATTTTCTTTTCTTTAATATTTAATTTCTTGTTATTTTTTTACATTCATAAATTTATGGCCTTTTTGTTGCAATTGTAACATATAACATAATTTGTTTTCTTAACAAAAAATTTTTACAAATTTTTGTTTCATGTTTGGTTATATCCTAATCCAGCTTATCAAAATAGCTTTTTGACTACTTAAAATAAATTCAGTTTTTCAGAGCTATATGTAAATTTATCAACTATGTTCTTGTATTTTTCAATTTCTTTCTTTAAGTTAAGGTTTTCATTCATGATTGATTCTTTTTCTTTTAGAAATCTCTCCTTTTCATCTTTTAAATCCTTAACTTCAAGTGTTAAATCATTTTTCTCTTTACACAGATTTAAGTTTTCATTTTTCAAAAACTTGTTTTTCTTTTTCAGAATTTTAAAATCATTGACTAATTCATTGAAAGCCTCATATAATTCATCAAATGTAAAATCATCATTGAGGGTTTCGGTACTTACTTCGTCGTTGTTGTTTTCCATGAAGCAAATGTTTGCAACTTCATTTTGTTCCTCCTTGGAAGAGGATTCTTCGCTATCGCTCCATGTTGCAACATAAGCCTTCTTCTTCTTGTAGGCTTTTTTCAATTGAGGACAGTCATATCTGAAATGCCCCAATTTTTTACACTCATATATTAAGGGTTCTTTTTCTTTTTCTTTGTCCTTTTCTTTCTCTTTCTCTCCTTCCATTTTTGTTCCAGACTTTTTCTTGTGGAAGGGTCTCCTTCTTTGCATGAATCTTTTAAATTTCTTTGCAAGAAGTGCAGTCTCCTCCTCATCATCATCACTACAGCTTTCCTCACTTTATGTAGCCTTAAGAGCAATAGTTTTCTTCTTCAAGCCAATAACTTTCTTATCATTTAGTTTCTTCACTAATTCCTAAGTTTTGTTCTTCTCAATCATATTGATTCTTTCTTACATTGCCTTATTCCACACTTCTTCATACGAAGCATTTTATATGTTTTAGGCTCAATCATGCAAAATTACTAGAGACATAAATGTCACTTAGTCTTCTCATTCTTATGGGAGTAGAACTTGAACTTGAAGTTGGAAATAGACTTACACTTGGAGAAGTTTGTGGTGAACCTTCAACCTCATTTTCTTCATTTTGAGCATCATAAATTTCTTCATCAAGAGAAATAATATTTTCTTCAACTTTCTTTTGCTTCCAATTTCAAGGAACTTTGTCATTAAAAATAATATATCTTCTTATGATTACTTTATTTTGCTTCAAGCTGAAAAGTTTGTAACCTTTTGTTTTAGAACTATATCCAATAAAGATACATTTTTTACTTACTTCATCAAATTTGTATCTTCTTTCCTTTGGAATATGTGCATAGTACACACATCTAAAGATTTTGAAATGCTTCACTGAAGGCTTTCTACCAGACCAGGCTTCAAATGATATCATATTTTGAAGAGATTTTGTTGAACATCTATTCATCAGGTATACTGTTGTATTCACTGCTTCTGCTCAATAAGAATTTGGAAGGCATTTAACTTCGAGCATAGATCTAGCCATCTCAATAATAGTACGGTTCTTTCTTTCTGCAACTCTATTTTGCTCTGGTGCATAACCAACAGTCAATTGTCTTTGTACACCAACATCTTCACAAACTTCTCAAATTTATTTGCATTGTATTCATCACCTTTATCACTTTTTAGCACTTTGATATAATGCTCACTTTGTTTTTCTACAAGATTTGTGAACTTTTTGAAGATAAAAAATGCCTCTAACTTATGTCTCATAAAATACACCCATATCATTCTTGAATAGTTATCAATAAAAATAATGAAGTAGATGTTACCTGCATGAGGAGTTTTCATAGGTCCACATATACCAGTAGGAATAAGCTTCAATGGTGCTTTGGCTCTCCATACATGCTCTTTTGAAAATGCCTCTCTATGTTATTTTTCAAGTGCACATCCTTTATAATGTTCTTTCTTGTCATGTATTGCTGGTAGACCATACACCATTTTCTTTTGATGTAAACTTTTTAATCTTTGAAAGTTCAAGTGCCCAAACCTTTTATGCCATAGTCATGAATCATCATTCACTTTCATCTTCCATGCAGCATCCTTTGCATAGTGAAAAATAAGAGAAAAACTTATATTTTTCTTCATCTTGATATTTGTCATAAGCTGCTTTTTTATTCCTCTATCATATAACTTGCAAACTTTACATTCAAAGTGCACCATGTGCCCATGTTCAATTAACTGTCCAACACTCAAGAAATTTTGCTTCAAGTCTGGAACAAGTAAAACATCATGAATGAATTTTTTTTTCTTTCTTGGTATTAATTGTAATTGTGCCTTTGCCTCTTGCTTGGACTAATACACCATTTTCCATCTTTATTTATAAAATTGAAGAACTGTCAATGTTCACAAAAATAGATTTATCACTAGTCATGTAATTGTTGCACCCACTATCAAAATACGACACATCATTCCTTTGCTCTTATGCAGTTTGACAAGCATATAGTGTGCTTTGTTCACCTTTATTTTCTTCAGAGAAGTGTGCTTGCTCACTTACTTTGTACCTGCAATCTTGTTAAACATGTCCAAACTTTTTACAATTATAACAATGGGTTTTTTTCCTAAACCAGTAATCTTTCTCAACATGAGAAGACCTTTTATATAAGTTGCACCTTTGTTGAGTGCTCTCATCATATTGTTTTCTTGGAAGGTTATTTCTTTACATTCCTCTACCTCTTTATTTCATATTTCTTTCTCCTTTTCTACTCTAGTTTCCACCTCTAAATGACTCTCTTTTATTTGGAGCATAACTAGATAATTCTTTTTGAGAACCTTTATCAACCACTTTCAGTTTAGATTGAAAGGCATTTTCAATTGATGATTCTTTATGCCTAAACAACTTTTGCTCATGAGCTTTAAGAGATCCAATCAATTCATGAATACTTAAAATAGAAAGATCTTTAGATTCTTCAACAATTGTAACTATTGTATCAAATTTTGGAGACAAACTAACCAAAATTTTCTCACGTATTCTTTGATTGGTGATGGTTTCACCATTGCTCTTCATTTGATTAACAGTCTCCATAACTTTGAAGAAGTAATCCTTTAATTTTTTATTTTATTGCATTCTCAAATTATCTAACTTTTTTCTTAGAGTTTGAAGTTTGATAGCACTCACCTGGATGTAACCTTGAAATTCCTCCTACAAGATGTCCCATGCCTCCTTTGATTTAGTGGTTCTAATGATTATGGGAAAAAGTTTGTTAGATACGGCTTATTGGATGAAGAATAGGGCTTTGGCATCATTCTTTTTGAAGTCCTTTAGTTGCTCCCTTTGATGATTTGTTGGATTAACTAGCTCTTCGTAACCATTCTCTACTAGATCCCATATCTCTTGTGAAAGAAAAAGGGTTTTCATTTAGATGCTACAATAATCAAAATTTTCTCCATCAAAGATAGGAATAGAAGGTTGATTGATAGTAATACTCAGATTACTTGAGCTTGCCATGAATCACACCTATTTTTTATTTTTTTCATTTTTTTTGAAGCAATTTTCTTTCTTCACAGCCTTTTTTGTGAAGATTAGGCTTTCTTTGTCAAGATTATCACTAGCAAGGTAAACACTTTTGAATTACTTAGCTTTCTCCATTGCTTCAAAGTGGTGAAGAATGACCAGTGCCTCAGCCCCTTCCCGTGAGCAAAAATCACGTGCAATAGGCTCCAGAAGAAACTTGTGGAATGGGAAGTCAACCACCTAGGTGAGGCTTCAAGCACAACCTCATCGATTTTTTATATTTTTGTTGCTTTGGAAGGAGGAAATTGCAGGATGAAGGAATATGGTAGATGGAGTTTGGTGGGATCCGTATCTCTTCTCCAAACCACTGGCTTTGATTGCGAGAAAGCAAGGTGGCTCGGTGATGATGAGGTGGTGCATGACTTCTACTTTACATTTTAGACAAAATCCTGATTCTAATGAAAGAATTCATTGGCTCTGTGGAAGGAAAGCATTGCATCGTGACAGCGCTATTTTTTTTAAGATCTTTGAAGCAACGATGATTCCAAAATACTTGTTGCTACTGAATTCCATTCTTTGACTCGGGAAAGGTGCATTTCAAGATCTGAATAGCATTCTTTCATCCGGATGAACTTGCATGACAGTCCTCATGCAGGAATTACAGAGGGTGGTCCCTATAAAAGACTTTCTGATGCCCAAGTCAGTGGATACTCTCAGAAAATAGATAAGAGGAAGAAGGTTGTTGGAAAGGATGCTCCGAAGAGGGTTTTTAAAGAGTAATGGCATCTGCTTCATTTTTGAGGGCTTAGAATTGCCTTTGAGAGCGTACCTAGGGGGTCTTGAGACTTGGTATTTATGTGCTACTGAGAAAGTAAGCAATTACCTAATTTTTTGAGCACATTTTAGGAAGTTAAAAGCTGAAACGATTGAAATCCCTTTGGTTATGAGGATTGATGGTTGAGGAGGCTGGTGGATGCCTTATCGAGAATTTGAAATCTCGTTGATCATGGAGGGCATGCTGTATTTGGCTTCTATTTCTATTTTGGGAAGCCTACTCCAAAATTCTTATAATCGGGGTAGTTCATTCTCTAAGATATCCAACGCAGTTTGAAGTAGTAATGGCGCTTATGTTGAGGGGATGAAGATCAATCCTACCAAGGTATGAAGATGGCTTGACCCTGCCAAGGTTTGGAGATAGCTCAGCCTTGCCGAGGTACAAAGATAGCTCAGCTTTGCCGAGGTACAAAAATAGCTCGATTCTGCTAAGGTTCGGAGATTGCGGATGGTACTGCTTATCCTTTTCTACAAAGAAGAATGGACATATTATGACAGTTAGTAGATCAGAGCTCAGAGGTAGGTTTTGTTGCATGCCACGTCTACCAATTGATGCGGTGACATTTTCGCCCCGCATCACTCGTAGACTTCTTGATCTACAAATCCAACGAACCTAGCTTTAATACCAATTTTTGTGGGATTGTTTTCAATATAGACTATTTTTGAAAGAAAAATCTGGATAGAGGAAGGTTTTCTGTCAAGAAGAAAAATAGATTTAGAATTTCATAAGCACACCACTACCAAAATATTGTTTCTGGTTTTATGAGATTTTAAACATATGCCTCTTATCCATATGAGGCTACCATACCAAAGCTTAATAAAATAGGCCCAACTATGTATAGGCCCAACTCAGACTAAAATAATAAATAAAATACTAAGAATTAATAACCATTATATTTATAAATTATTCATGATAGCTAAAAAGATTTTAAACTTTAGTAAATAAACTAATCATAAGTTAGAGTATTTTATAAATCATTTATGATTGTTAAAAGGATTTTTATAATATTGCAGGATTGCCAAATATTTATTTTATAATTGATGAATGATTATTTGAATTAAAATAATTGCTAAAATTTTATATCAATTATTTTAAAATAATAAGATTTTATAATTATTTTTGAAATGTTATTAAATATTTAAATTCTACATAGCATGTTTATTACAAATTTGAATCAAGTAAGTAGGCTAATTATAAATTAGAAGATTAATGTAAATTACTTAATTATAAAAATCTATTCAAGAATTTACAAATTACTAGTTAAATATTACTATTTTATTTTTTATGTGCAATTAATGTTTTAATACCTACTATAATATAGTTTTTTTTGCATAGCTAATTATAGAAAATATTGGAGTATTATTGTTATTAAAAAAATTTATGATATAAATAAGTAAATATTAATAAATATAGAATTATTGATAACAAAATATAATTGAAAACATATAACTCTCGGTCCACTATGTGATGATATAATGACATAGTGATAGATACTAAGACCAATCTTCAAAGGGAACATATGCGAAGAAACAACCCCCATCGACAAGGTTAAATATGGTGTTTTAGCCCCCATCTATAGGGTTAAATGTGTTGTTTTGGCTCCCATCCATAGAGTTAAATAAATATTTTAGCCCTATCGCAGAGATATATATAACCATAGAGTATTAATAATATAATAATATAAGAGTTATTAAAGAGGATATGAAAGATATTACATGAAAAGTTTTGAGTACTAGTCAAAGATACTTTGAAATTTATAAGTATTAATATATCAATGATATGTGAAGTTATGAACTGAAGTTTTGGGTTTTAATTAATGATATGCACTGATTCATAAAATGTTTTATAAACCTTTACTTGCTTGATCTACTAATTTATGCTTAATGTTACTTACTGAGTGAAGGCTCATTAAACTCTATTATTATTATTTTATTTCTAGACCAAGACATTATGTAGGATTTGGATAGAAGCTTGCCCTTTATCTTAATTAATTATGTAAAATTTCTCTGCATATGACATCTAGTATGTTGTAGATTTATTTTCAAGTGTGCAGCAGATTGTTATGCTTTAGATCCATCCCAGGTCGAGGGCATGACAATTGATTTAAAAATATCTTTTTAAAGAAGTAGAAAAGTATATTACAAAATCAATGATTTAAATATTTTGAAACATGAAGGTATATTTTGATAACCATGTTCTTTATGAAATTCTACCTTGGTCTTAACAAATTGTTTCATTTTATATATGAATTAGCATTTTTATACATAACATATCATCTAATTACTAGAGGTAAAGGTTACTTACTAAGCATCTAGCTTACTATTCCTTTTTGTCCTTCTCCAGATATTAAGGATTAATGCAAATGGGGTTCAAGGAATGAGTACTAAAGGATTAGGATAATTTAGTTAGCTAGGCAAAGTAGTTATCTAATTTTCTAAAATATTCTTTGGAGACGATGTCCTTTTTACTTGTTATGTTTTTTTTTTTATTAGATGTGTTGCTTTAAATCATGCCATCACAGAATATATTGCTCTATCATTGATTTCTTCTTGAGATTATAAGAGTTTTAAGGTAACCTAGCATGTCTTATAATCTCAAAACCAATTAAATATTGAGCTATGAAAATTTATAGGGATGTAGGTGTTCATAATGGGTTCTCAAAAGAGCACAGGATTCTGCAAATGATAGAGGATGATTCGCATCCATGCTTATCCATGAATGATGGAAAAAACAGTAAGAATTGTTAGCTTGATGGTGGATAGCACTACCAATGAGTGACCAAGAGACCTAGCAAGCACACTATTCTGTACATGATAGAGAGGACGATTCGGGTTCATGCTTATCCATAAGAAAACTCTTTTGTATTTTGTCTGCAAGCACAAGAATTTCCGAATGAAGTTGTTCTCCATATCGGCGAGGTTCGCAAACTAGTGGAGCTTTAAAAAATAGATCTTATTAGATATTTGTCAAGCACAAGATTATAATGATGAAGAAGATTCAAAGATTAAAATTAACGTGCGTCATTCTGTAAGCTTGAATCCAGAAAGTTGGGAAGAATGGTATCACTATAATGCTTTTTTGCCCACTTTGGGTCGAGAGCACATTGATGGCAGTGTGCCTCATGAAGTAGCATTGCCTTGAAGTCAAGACCCTGTATTCCTTCGTTTCTTGGTAGATTTGCTAGCTGCTCTATATAAGGAAGGAAGTTCCCTAGCCTGTACCTGTTGCTGCTGAAATCCGTCCTCTGACTCAGGCGCGATGGGGCTTCGAGATGGGCTTCCTCTTGGGCAGACTTGTAAGACAGTCCTCACGCGAGAGGCATTGGGGGTGGCCCTCTGCGGAAGACCCTCGATGCTCAAGTCAGTGGAGATCGACAGCCAACAAAAATGAGGAGAAGACTCTTGCCAAAGAGTTCCTCCAGAGGCTCCAAGCAGAGCGCTAATGGCGGAAGCAAAGGCAGAGAGAGAGAGAGTCAGTGAGCAAGTGTGCGCACGGGAGATCGCATACCTGAGGGGGTCTGAAGCTGTGGTATTTATAGAAGATCACCTGGTTGTTTGGGAGTATCGTGGGTCCAAAAGCCGTTGAGATCCGAATCTGTTTGTTATATGATCGGTAGGATTCGTATCCGGTTAGTTAGAGGATCGACGGCTGGGAGAGCTTGTTGATGTCTCGAGATTTGGTGGGGTATAGGCCCCAGGGGCCTAGGCCACTCTCAGATATGATTCCTGTTTTGAATCTTAAGGATTTAAGCTTTTCCGCACCAGATTCCGCAGAGGTATGGGGATCACTTGGGCTAGGCCGAGTGATAGGGAGGAACCAGCTAGAAAAGCTGGGTGGTGGGATGGTTCGGTTAGAGCCAAGGGACGACAATTCGGCTGGGGCCAAGAGACAATAGACGACAGGTCGGCTGGAGGGGCCGAGAGATGATAGCTCGGCCGGGGCCATGAGACGGTAGACAATAGGTCGGCCGGTGGGGCCGAGAGACGGTAGCTCGGTCGGGGCCAAGAGACGGTAGACGATAGGTTGGCCAGAGGGGCTGAGAGACGGCAGCTCAGCCGGGGCCAAGAGACGGTAGCTCGGCTGGGACCGAGAGGCAAAAGCTCGGATGGGGGTGTGAAACGGTCCACGCCTTGAGAATCTTTGGCTCGGTGAGGGGCTAAGGCGCCCCGACCTACCAAGGCTGACTCATCCCTGGCGGGTGTCGCACAGCGAGCAGAAATCAGGGCTAGCCTTGGCCACGTACACGATTATTGATGCATAGTGATTTTACCCCTCAACACATGCCCCCAACTCCGTAGTTCGAAGCGTAGGTTCGGGCATAGGGAGTATAAGTCCAGGTGGCACGATTTGAATGGAAGGATCTGGATTAGACAGCCCGCGCAATGATGCCCTATTTAGTGCCGCACGGCCTCCGTGCCTTCGTGGGTAAGGCTCCTTTGGGGTGACGGTTAGGGAATCGCCACGTAGCAAATCCTGATTTTCATGGCGTTTATGGAGACAGCTCCGGGCATCTCGGGTAAGATGCCTTATCTCCTCTTGAGGCGGTTTCCTTAGGGAGGAAGCAAAGTCGAAACGATACCATTCCCCTTCGCAGTGTTCCTTCGTTTCTTTTGGAGGGATTTATTTTCCCATATTCTCTGCAATCTTGCTTGGTGCTCCTTTCGGTGAGCAGAATGATGAGCCCCGATGACATGGTTTCGGAAGTCACTGCCGAGGAATTGGGGAAACTTCGTCTGAAATACGACATTCCCTCGGATATCCTCCTGCGATTGCCGGGGCCCGAGCTTAGGTTTTCATAAGAACTGGAGCATGGCGTCTTTCTTTACGAAGATACTCTGAAGGCGGGCCTCCGGTTTCCTCTCCATCCCTTGGTGAAGGAGATCATGAGGTTCTACAATATCTGTCCAACGATGGTAGCACCCAACAGCTGGCGGAGCATTATCAGGTTTATCTCGATGTGTAGCCAAGTGAAGGTAACATCAACTCATGAGGTTCTACCACCTGATACTTGGGAGGAAATCAGAGTGGCCTTTCATCGGTCCTCGGAGGTCATTCAAGACAATCGTGGATAAGCCGTTATCCATAAAGGGATGGAAGATCCGATTCTTTATCGCTGAAGGGAATGTTGGTTCTGATTTTCCCCAAGGATGGGGAAACTTTGTTCGGGATGTGGAAGCACATCCGACTTTATCTGAACAGGAGGAGGAGGATCTAGAAGCCTTTCATGACGGCATGACGTTCTCGGCCAACGATTTGTTGTCTAAGGAGGCTCTCTTCGCCGTCGGGCTTAGCCCCCTGGACCCGCATGGTGGGTCTTTTCATTTTCCCATTGGTTTTACTCGAGTAAAGGTATCTCGGTCTGATCGCTTGTTCTCTGTTCTTGCAGCCAAGAAGTCTGAGCTATCGGGCCGCATAAAGAAAGGGACAAGCAAGCACCTAAGTTAGAGTAGTGGTGGAGAGAAATGCAGGCCTGAGAAGAGGGCTCACTTCTCCGAAGAGCGCTCGCCAGAGGTTGGGGTAACCATGGCGGGGGCACTGAAAACAGAGGAGGAGCCAAAGAGGACTGCTGAGACCCCTTGTCCCCCAGTGGTGAAAATAGTAGACAGCTCAGACGAGACTCCGTCAGCTTGTCCGGGAGTCCCTCCTTTGGAAGATGAGCCGATGGCTGGCTCGGCGGAGGTTGGTGCCCCTGAGGGCTCTCCTCTGAATGAAGAAATATCCCTAGCCCTGGCAGGAGGATAGGAAGGGGCGACTGCAACCATCGAGGCTCATCAAGAAGAGTTTTCTATTGGAGGGCCCCCCTCAGAGGGATTTAGAGGTGGCGACGCTGGGTCTGTTGCAGCAGAGACTCACGAGGAGCTTATGATTGGAGAACCTCTTCCTGGCGAGGTTGGGGCAACTGACGAACAGATTGAAGACTTGGCGGAGCCCACAGGGGAAGAGCGGTTGCCTGTGACTGAGGGAAGAAGTATGGATGAGGGGATAGGGCAAGGCGTGAATCTTGCAGTCGGAGCCTCCTCTACAAAAGCTTCGGAAAAACTGATGCTTGGGCTGGTTGAGTTATCCGAGGAAGGCCAGGTTAGAATTCTACTGGAGGAGGCCGAGAGGTCAAAGGCTTCTCAATCGGAGATTGCCTGGATTGATCCTTCAGGTGGGGATCGTCAGCCCAGTAGCCCGGACTCAGCCATCGAAGTGGCGTTTGCTTCCCTAATGAGGTCGGTACTGTATCCGAGCATGGATCCTTCGACGGATAAGTTGCGGACCTAGACCTTGTCGATGCTGCATTCGGCCAGCAGAACGTGGTAAAGGATATCCACCTTCTTCCCGAGATCAATAATTCCACCCTCATTGGGCTAGCCAGGTATTACGTCTCCCAGGTAAGTCAGTATTCTCGAGTAGCGAATGCTTCCTGGTTAGCTCGGTCATGCTTTCCTCAATTGAGTTTCATTTTGCAGAGTGCTTTGGTTATCAAGGCGCTATGCTGGTGCTTGAGCCTGGCAACAGGGGCCAGCATCCAGGCTAGGAGAGTCAGCGCTGAGCTTCAATCGTGAGCGGAGGCATCTGACACATTTGAGCAACTTCTGGGCACCAGTAATGAGAATCTGGCAAGGATGAAGGTATTGCATCAGGTTGCCCAAGGTGATGTGTCCAAGCTACAGCTTGAAGTGAAGGAGCTATGTGGGCTGCTGGCGAAGTGTGACGACGCATGCTCGGAGCTATCTCGGATCAAATTCAGGCATTCTGAAGAAATGGAAACTATTAAGAAACAGTTTAACGAAAATCTAAGCAGGCAGAGGAGAGAGGCCTCCGAAGAGAGAAGTCGCCTGAGCAGAATGCTTGGCGAAGTGGAGGAGAAGGTATGGTGGCGCGACCATGACATTGCCGACAGGGACAACAATATCAAATGGCACCAGGAAAAGATAACCCTGCTCGGCAACAAGCTCTCCCAAGCCTGGAGAGAAGCTGACGATAGGCAGTCGAGGATCAATGACCTCAAGAGCAGAATCGAGTTAATTAGGGCTAATAAATTGAGGGCCATTGATGAGGTCGAAGAGCTAACTAAGAAGTTAGCTTAGAAGGAGGAGGAGGTATGGTCCTACCCCCCCCCCCCCCCACCCCCCCCCTTTACTGGCTCATCGTGGCATTGGATAACTCTGTTTTTATAGATGAAAAAGGTGGAGCTAGAGAATCAAAACCAGATGCGGACCCTGCATGGGGAATTAGCCTTTAGTCGAGGGAAGAACTCGGAGCTCGAGAGGTGGGTCAGCGAGTCCGAGGAGCAGGTTGCTCTACTGTGGAATCGAGCTACTGAAGCTGAGGGGCAGGTTTCCCTATTGCGGAATCAAGCTGCTGAAGCTGAGGGGCAGGTTGCCTCACTACGGAGCCAAGTGGCTGAAACTAAAATGCGGTTTGCTTTGTTCAGGGGCGAACAAGATGCAACTTGCGCCGATGCCTTCCAGCTTGGTGTGGAGGACACTCGAAGTAAGATATCCAAGGAGCATCCAGAATGGGACCTCTCCTTCTTGGATGTTGGAACCTTCGAAGCTTGTTCCCAGGGGATGAAGAGGACGAGTATGACGATATTTCAGACGCTGATCCTAACATTGCTCTGGGTGCCAGTGAGGCCGCGGCCCCTGAAGGGCACACTTGTCATATCACCTGGGAAACAATAGTGTTTGAAAAGGGTGAGACAAGTCAAGCTCCCCCGAATGTCATCGAGGAAGCTGCCGAGGCCGCTGGGGCCGTTCCTAACCCTGATTCTTAAGGGTTATCAATATGCTTTTGTTTTTGTTTTTTAAACTTGTAACTCGGTTGGAGTCTTTAATGAATGAGCCTTTCGTCTTTATTCAATGGCCTTTTTCGGACGATCTCTTGTCTCAAGTTTTTCTCGACCGCGAGCGACCTATGGCTTATCTGAGCCGCTTGGTTGGTTTAGCTCAGATTTGAGCAAACATCTTGGTCAAGGCTAAGGTAGTCCGACTTACTAAGGGCGAAGACGTGGGTGCGCCTTCGATAAAAAGGTGGATTTGATCCCGAGAAAGGGGGTTTGTTAACTTTCCCATCGCCATTTTTCTTATTCTTTGCGGTGCGGAGGGAGCAAATCCTCGCTTCTTGCGAGCGGCCACTGACGTAACGACACGTGGCGAGGCTTTATGGCAGTGGCACCGGAGCCGATGGCTCGGGTGATCGGGGCACTCACCCGAAGTAGTTTAAATACCAATGGGTGGTAGGCCATCGTTAACCACTTCCTCTACCGATCTTTTGTTGGTTTATCTAAACTTGGGATAGCAAGATGGCTTCCGAGGATGGAGGAAGGTCAAATGGAGCACCAGTCAATGGTGTCAATGCCCGTTGGGGAACCTGTAGGGGCCGCACTAAGGCGATCATCGACGTGGAAGTCCTGACCTTATCGCTTGCGAGCCACGAGCAACTTCGAAAGGTGGCCGAGCAATACATGGTTGCCTCTACCAGGAAGATCCTGTGCCTTCATGAGACCAATGATCGGTTGCAAAGGAAGGTGGCATCCCTTCAACAGCAGTTGGGCGAGCCGGCTCTGCGATGAGGGGAGGGCTCAGCAGCTCCCGGAGAGAATGACGAGCCCCTGTGAGGGCCGATGTATTTTTCCTTCCTTTCGTAGCCCTTTTTATGATGAATGAAAAGAACAGCTTCTGTAGATTTCGTGTTTGCTGCTGTTTTGAGATGCTTGTTTTCATCGTGCAAGTCTTATAAGCGATTCACTCCCTTGGAGGATGTTTGGCCACCTTGGCAAGATTCGAGGTATAGCGCTCATGCTTTAGCCGAGGTACAAAGAGTGCTTCGTTATTGATGAGATAAAGGCAGCTATCTCTATCCAGATTAGGGTGTGGGATAACACTCAGTCGTGTTGGACTGAAGATAGATACTTCAGTTTGTTCCGAAGTATGGAAGCAGCTTTGGCCATGGAGGGGAGCATAAGGCAATGTCTCGGTTCATGCCTGGATATGACAGGTAGTTGGGCCAGAGCAAAGGATATTGAAGCATCCTTATTGAGGGGTACTTAGCCTTTGTGCCTCTTTATTGCTCTGTCAGTGCCTTGTCTTTACCAAGGCGAGTCGACCTTCGTTTTGCCGAAGTAGATAGTATGGCTCTGTAGCCAGCAAAAGTTTGCCTCGGTGCTTTCCAAGGGGCTTTTATTATATCAATTTTTTTCAATGCGGGTCATTTTAGCGTATGATGCAAGCACTTATCCATCATTGGAGGACGTCACTTTCATGGGACGATCTCCCAGGTCTGCCCGTATCCATAAGACCGCGAGCGATATTCTGCATTCAAGACCCATGATCCGGGATCAGAGAAAATATTTCGGCATGCGTCATGGTTCGGGTGACGCGTTTGGTGTGCAACGAGGGGCACCGTCTTCATCCCAGGAGGCCATGTGGTGGCGTAGATCAGGCGTTTTGAATCTCGGGGCTTTATGCCTTGATAGTTGCTCCAGATCCATTATGCCTATAAAAAGGGGAGGAAGGGGCCATGTTAGGCCATCCCCAAAACTTTTTCTCTGTGTTCGTAACAAAAATTTTTTATGATGGCTGTGTCCCGGAGGCTGAGAGTGGGAGGACTGATTTTTCTTTTTGTAAGTCGTCTTCCTCCGGACAGCAGGGGTGATGAAGGAGCCGCTGAAGAGCAGCTCATCCTCAAGGGATGAGTTTCGGAGATCATATGGAGAGCGCACAGGAGGGCCGCAAAGATCACACGGAGAGCGCACATATATGCTTCCTGTGTATCCTTTGTGGCCTGCTACGGGGGATGCAGGGAAGAAAGTGCTTAGGCACCCCCGTAGCACGCACGGAGCCTTCCTTCTCCATCGGGCTGGATTCTCATCTCTTCTCTGAGGGGAATCCTTGCCATGGGAAGGGGGAGCTGAGAGCAGCGTGGGGCTGATGGTCCCCTAGCTCTCTCAATCGGGCAGTGGCCTGCAACCCAGCATTCCACCTGGGGGGAGCTGGTTAGTATGCCCGATTCCTCAGAATCAGCATCCACGGGTTATGCCTCCTTTTGGATCTCTTAATTCATCCAGAGGGACCGTGGGAGGTCGGCTTTGCCACTTATCAGGGCGAGCTGACTAGTTTGTCTGATTTGTCTAATTTCTTGGGTCAGACGCCGAAGTATCATCGTTAACCAAAGCTGACTGGAGTAGTTCGGCCGAGCTATTTAGTCATTTTCATTTTCTATGCTTTGATGCACTTGTAACTCCTCTCAGGAGGTTGTAACTTTTCTTTTGATGAGGAAATAAAGAAAGTTTTCATTCCTTCTTTCTTTAGCTTCTGCCTCTTTTGTGCTGGGGAGTTGTTACTCCTATATTGTGCCTTTTATGTTGTAGCATATTTCGGTAGCGCTATCGCGGCTTAGTCCTTGCTAAGGCCAAGATACGGAGATATTGCTCAATCCAGCCGGGGCTTGTAAGCTGCTCGAATTCGGAGGAAGTTTTGGAGATCATTCGGTTCGGCCGGGACTTGCAAGCTACCTGAATCTGAACGAAATTTTGGGGACCGCTTGGTCCAGCTATGATATGCTATTCCAACTCATAGCTTAGCCCAACCGAGGCACGGAGATTTAGCTCAGTCTCGGTCATCGTCGAGGATTATAATATTTTATTCGACCTCTGGTGTAGACTGTCAGAGAGGATAAGGTTCACCTGACTGACACATGGGGCTCCCAAAGTTTACGATTTGGTTACGTTCAAGGAAGGCGTGTCAATGCGTTACATTTCTTCGTGCCTTTTCGAGGGCGCTCGATTTGAGGTTGCCTGGCAGATTTTCGAGGACATTTATCTCAGAGGGTTTGACAAACCGGAGGGAACCTGGTCCCTAGAGAAGGAGGGAAGTTCTCGAGCACCTTGTTGATGCTAAATGATCCTCCTTGGGAGGGGGTGCAACCCCTCGCCTCCCGCAAGCGCCCAGCAGAGTGGTGATACGTACTGAGTTTCCACAAGTCGAGATTAATGACTCGACTGATCAAAACACTCGCCAGGAGTGGTTTAAATATGGACTAGAGGGATGCCTGTGCTAGTCATCCTTCTAGCCAGTTTCCCAGCGGCTCTTGAGTGTGGATATGGCCTCCAGCGGCGAAAGATGATCAATTCAAGGGCCGAACAATGGTGCCGATGGCCGCAGGGACTCCTGGGAGGGTCACATCGCAGTGACCGTTGATGGAGTGGCCTTGGTGTCGGCGTTCGCAAGCCATGAGAAGCTACAAAGGGTGGCCCAGCGATATCTGGACATCTTGACAAGGGAGGTCGAGTCCCTCCGCCATGTTATCAGCCAGCAAGAAGGAGAAATAGCATCCCTTCGCCAAAAGATTGCCGAGTTAGTTCAGCGTGGGGAGAATTCGGTGGCTCCCAGAAAAGATGTGAAGCCTCTATGAAGGCTATTTTTATCTTTTCTTTTCCTTTTTGTCATTTTCTCTATGATAAGCAGAAAGGGGGGTTTTTTGGCAATCGCTGCCATCCCCAAGATGTTTGTCCCTGTCGAACAATGTTTTGCATTTTGGAGACCAACTAGGTCGGCCGGGGCTTGTAAGCGGCCCGAATCCGAACATAGCTTAGGAGAATACTTAGGTCGGCCGGGGCTTGTAAGCTGCCCGAATCTGAGCTAAGTTTAGAATAATACTTTGGTCGGCCAGGGCTTGTAAGCTGCCCGAATCTGAGCTAAGTTTTGAAGAATGTTTAGGTCGGCCGGGGCTTGTAAGCTACCCGAATATGAACATAGTTTAAGAGAATACTTAGGTCGGCCGGGCTTGTAAGTGGCCCAAATCCGAACAAAGCTTTGAAGAACGTTTAGGTCGGTCGAGGCTTGTGAGCGGCCCGAATCCGAACATAGTTTAGGAGAATACTTAGGTCGGCCGGGGCTTGTAAGCTGCCCGAATCCGAACATAGTTTCGGATAATACTTAGGTCGGCCGGAGCTTGTAAGCTGCCTGAATCCGAGCTAAGTTTTGAAGAATGTTTAGGTCGGCCAGGCCTTGTGAGCGGCCCGAATCCGAACATAGTTTAGGAGAATACTTAGGTCAGCCGAGGCTTGTAAGCGGCCCAAATCCGAACATAGTTTAGGAGAATACTTAGGTCGGCCAGGGCTTGTAAGCTGCCCGAATCCGATCTAAGCTTTGAAGAACGTTTAGGTCGGCTGGGGCTTGTGGACGGCCCGAATCTGAACATAGTTTAGGAGAATACTTAGGTCGGTCGGGGCTTGTAAGCGGCCCGAATCCGAACATAGTTTAGGAGAATACTTAGGTCGGCCGGGGCTTGTAAGCTGCCCGAATCCGAGCTAAGTTTTGAATAATGTTTAGGTCGGCCGGGGCTTGTGAGTGGCTCGAATCCGAACATAGTTTAGGAGAATACTTAGGTCGGCCGGGGCTTGTAAGCTGCCCGAATCCGAACATAGTTTAGGAGAATACTTAGGTCGGCCAGGGCTTGCAAGCTGCCCGAATCCAAGCTAAGTTTTGAAGAATGTTTAGGTCGGCCGGGGCTTGTGAGCAGCCCGAATCCGAACATAGTTTAGGAGAATACTTAGGTCGGCCGGGGCTAGTAAGCTGCCCGAATCCGAGCTAAGTTTTGAAGAATGTTCAGGTCAGCCGGGGCTTATGAGTGGCCCAAATCCGAACATAGTTTAGGAGAATACTTAGGTCGGTCGGGGCCTGTAAGCTGCCCGAATCCGAGCTAAGTTTTGAAGAATGTTTAGGTCTGCTGGGGCTTGTGAGCAGCCCGAATCCGAACATAGTTTAGGAGAATACTTAGGTCGGTCAGGGCTTGTAAGCTTCCTGAATCCAAGCTAAGCTTTGAAGAATGTTTAGGTCGGCCTAGGCTGGTAAGCGGCCCAAATCCGAGTTAAGTCTTGGGCATTGTTCAGTTCTTGACCATGCTGGGAGCGCTCGGTCATACCAAGCTTTTACCAAGCGGGACTCGACTTAGCCGAGGTTCGGAGATTCAATTCAAAGCTCAGGGAAATGGCTCGGTTGTGCCGATAGTGAGCTAGAGGTATCCACTTCTCATCACAATTTTTCCAAAGAATCGACCATGTCGTAAATAACAGGAATAAGATGCCAGAGTTATAAACGGGGCAGGTCGAAGAGGCATACCCTACTGATAGTATACATAGAGATTGTCGAGTTCCACGTCCGGGGAATGGATTATCCGCTTAGATCCTAGAGCTTGTAGGTGCCAGGTCTGATGACCTCCGCTACTTGGTAGGGGCCTTCCCAGTTCGGCGAGAGCATTCCTTGCTCCAGCGGCTTGGAGATGGATGCTTTCCGAAGAACAAGATCGCCAGGTGAGAAGGATTTCCCTTTGACTTTGGAGGCATGATAACGAGCCACTCTCTGCTGGTACGCGGCCATTCTGATTCGAGCTTTTTCCCTGACCTCTTTCACCAAGTCGAGATTGGTGTAGAGCTACTCGTTGTTGGCTTCTTCTGAGTAGCTTTCAACTCGAGGAGAGGGAAGGCCTATCTCCACTGGGATGACGGACTTCCGTGCCAAAAGCCATCCGGAATGGGGTCTCACCGATGGGGATCCTCCGGGTGGTGCGGTAGGCCCATAGAACATGGTGAAGTTCATCTGCCCATCTACCTCGGGTTCTGGCGAGTCGAGCTTTAATCCCTTGAAGCAGGGTTTGATTTGTTACCTCAGCTTCTGCGTTGGCTTGTGGATGCCCTACTGAGGTGAGTCGATGGCTAATGCCGTGATCTTCACAGAACTCGTAGAACTTGGGATTATTGAACTGCTTGTCATTGTCGGTGATGATGGTATGCGGGAGGCTGAAGCGACAGATGATGGATTTCCACACAAAATCTCTAGCCTAAGCTTCGGTGATTTGGGCGACTGCCTCAGCCTCGACCCACTTCGTGAAGTAATCAATGGCGACGAATAAAAACTTCCTCTGTCCGGTGGCGAGGGGAAAAGGGCCAAGAATATCCATCCCCCACTTAGCAAAGGGCCAAGCGGAGGAAATGGGGATCAAACTGGCAAAGGGGGGCCTCTGAATGTTGGAGTGCCTCTGGCAGGGGTCACAAGCTCGGACGAGATCATCAACATCCTTTTGCATGGTTGGCCCGTAATATCCCTAGCGAAGCACCTTGTGGCATAGAGATCGACTTCCTAGATGACTGCCACAAATTCTTTCATGCACCTCCCAAAGTGCATAGTCAGCCTCAGATGGGTGGAGGCATCTGAGAAGCGGCATGGAGAAGGACCGCTTATAGAGCTGGTCATCGATTAGCACATAGTGGGTAGCTTGCAACTTCAACTTTTTTGCTTTCCTGCAGTCGGCTGGGAGCAACCCTTCTTTAAGATACTTCAATATAGGGTCAAACCATGATGGTTTGACCTCAATTTGCATCACTCGGTCTGCCTCCGCGATGCTGGGCTTTTCCAGAATTTCCAAGGGGAACTTCCACTCGGAGTCCATCGACTCCGTAGTTGCTAGCCGGGATAACAGATTGGCACAAGCATTTTTCGATCTGGAAATCTGGATAACTTCGAATTCGATGAAGTAAGAGAGTAAGTTCCGCACCTCTTGGAGATACCGAATTATTTTTGGCTCTCGGGCCTCGAACTCGCCCCGCACGTGACTAGCTACCAACTGAGAGTCAGTAAAGGCATTCGGTTTCTTCACTTTCAGGTCACGGGCGATTCAGAGTCCGGTGAGCAGAGCTTCATATTCGGCTTCATTGTTGGAGGCTGGGAAGGAGAATTAAATGTCGTACTCAAAGGTTATCCCCTCTGGGCTGGTGAGGACTAGACCAGCATCGGAGCCATTGGCATTGGAGGATCCGTCAATGTGGAGCAGCCACAGGGCGTTTGGTCTTAGATGTTCGAAGGAGTCCGGGGTGGAGCCATCTTCTAGGATAGTGCATTCAAGAAGGAAGTCGGCTAGGACTTGCGCTTTTATGGCAGGGCGAGGCTGATACCGGATGTCATGCTCGCTCAATTCAATGGCCCATTTTGCCATTTTCCTGATGTCTCCGGGCAGTGGACCACCGCCTTGATTGGCTAGTCGGTGAGGACCGTTACAGAATGCGCTTGAAAATATGGTTGCAACCTCCGAACCGATGTTATTAGGGCCAGCACCAGCTTTTCAATCTGGGTGTATCTCGTTTCGGCATCCCGAACCAGTTTGCTGACATAGTAGATTGGCTTTTAAGTCTTCTTCTCTTCTCTGACCAAAACCGAGCTAATTGCGCCTTCCAAAACTGCCAGATATAGAAACAGCATTTCTCCCGGATTGGGGTTGCTTAGGAGAGGCGGAGAGCGAGATACTTCTTGAGGTCTTCGAATGATTTTTGGCACTCAGGAGTCCATTGAAAGTTCTTGGCGGATCGGAGAGCTTTGAAGAAAGGGAGGCTCCTCTTGGCGATCGAGCCACGAAGCGGTTGAGGGCCACAATCCTCCCCGTCAGGCGCTGGACTTCTTTGACAGACGAAGGTGGCACCATTTGCTGAAGGGCTTGAATCTTCTGCGGGTTGGCTTCGATGCCTCGCTGAGAAACCATAAAGCCTAGAAATTTTCCTAAGGTGACGCCGAAAGCACACTTTGCCGGATTGAGCTTCATCCGATAATTTTGGAGTGTCGCGAAGCTTTCTGAGAGGTCTTCAATATGCTGGGAAGCTTCTTTGCTTTTAACCAGCATGTCATCAACGTATACTTTCATGTTCTGACCGATCTGCTCCTTGAAGACCTTGTTTACTAGACTTTGGTAGGTGGTGCCCGCATTCTTAGACCAAACAGCATGACTCGGTAGCAATAGGTACATCGGTCGGTTATGAAGGTTATTTTTTCTTCATCTTTAGGTGCCATCCGAATTTGGTTATAGCATGAGTAGGTGTCCATGAAGGTCAGCATCTGATGGCCGGAGGTGGCATCCACGAGCTGGTCGATCCAGGGAAGAGGGAAACTGTCTTTCAGGAATGCTTTATTAAGGTCGGTGAAGTCGATGCCGATTCTCCACTTGCCATTTGACTTTTTCACCATGACGACATTGGATAGCTAGCTCGGATAATTTACCTTCCGAATGAAGTTCGCCTTAATGAGTTTGTCCACATCTTCTTCAATTGCTCTCTGCCAATCAGGGGCAAAGCTTCTCTTCTTCTGCTTCACAGGTCGAGACATCTCGTCCACATTAAGACGATGGACAAGGACGTCTGGACTGATCTCAGGCATGTCTAAGGCTGACCAGGCGAAGACATCAGCATTCCTTCGGAGAAATTTGATCAGCTCTAGCCGAATCTCCCCCTTCAGCAATGATCCGATCCTTATGGTTCGGTCAGGCCGAGCTTCGTCTAAGGGCACTTCCTCTAGCTCTTCGGCTGGTTCTCCTCGCTCGACAAAATCCTCCTGAGCGTCTGGTCTATCAACCTCGGGCAGTCTGGATTGTAGGCTGGTGATGAAACACTGCCGAGCTATTGCTTGGCTTCCCCTAACTTCACCTACCCCTCGCTCGTAGGGAACTTCATAACAAGATGCGGGATGGAGATAGTGGCTCTGAGAGACATTAGGCCGGGTCTTCCCAGGATAGCATTGTAGGGCGACCGAAGCTTGGTCACAAGAAAATCTACATACACAGTAGCCACGTGGGGCTAGGTCCCCGCACGGACCGTCAATGTGACGATCCCCTTCGGGACAACAACATCGCCGGTGAACCCCATTAGGATGGAATTCACGGCTCAAGATTCTCTATAAGAAGCTTCATCTTCACAAACACATTGAGGTACAAAACATTGACGGAGCTTCCACTATCAATGAGAATCTGGCTTACATCATAGTTGTTCAAATTTAGAGATACAACTAATGCATCATCATGTGGGAACTGTATCCCTTGGAAGTCGTCATTGAAGAAAGAAAGCTCGTCGGGGCGTGCCTTCTTTGGTGCTAGACCTTCTTCATCATCCCTCCTGCTTGAAGGACCACCGACCGCCTTAATCACATTAATGTGGCCAGCAACTGGAGGATTTGGAGGGGGAGGAGGTTGCTGCTGAGGCTCAGGCCGGTGATCGCCCCCGTTCCTTGGCTCGGGGGCTCCTCTGAATCGATCCAGTCTACCCCGCTGGATGAGCCTTTCAATCTCATTCTTAAGTTGCTAGCACTCTTCGGTGTCGTGGCCATGGTCGCAGTGGTAGCGGCAATATTTGGCAGGATCTCTCCAGGCCGCATTCCCTCGGAGAGGAGGAGGTCGAGGGAGCTAGCGCTCGATCTCCATGAGGATCTCCGCTCTTAGGGCAGTGAGCGGAGTGAACCGGTGGAACCTCCTAGGCGGGCTCCGAGAGCGGTTCCTCGGCGATGGCTGGGGAATCCTCTGGCGGCGAGGCGGACTTGGCCGACGGGCAGGTCGATGCCTATCGGAGCCCTTGGGCTCCTTCTTCTTCGTTAGCTCGGCTCGGGCGGCTCTCCGCGACTCCTGGACTCTGGCATATTTGTTAGCTAGGGCCATCATGTCGGAGAGGTTTGGAGGGTAACTGACCTCCAGCGCCAGGTAGAAGTCGCTCTCCTTCAATACTCTACCCGCTAGGGCCGACATGGCCACCTCATGATTAAGGTGGTCCACTTCTAGCATGGCCGTATTAAAATGGCCGAGATACTTCTTCAGGGACTCCCCCTCTCTCTGCTTAACTTTGGAGAGGGAGTCGGATCTTCATCGGTGGGGGCGGCTACTGACGAACTGGTTGATGAATAGGCGGCTCAGCTCATCAAAAGAATTGACGGAACCTGGTTTCAAAGCATTGAACCATGTTCGGGCATATCCCCTGAGGGTGGAAGGAAAAGCGTGGCAGAGGACCGCGTTTGATGCTCCATGGAACATCATTATTGATCGGAAGCTGCTGAGATGATCGTCGGGGTCGGAGGAGCCATGATAAGGCTCGATGGCAGGCAGCTTGATGTGGGAGGGAATCACTTCCTCCATGATCTTCTTAGAGAAGGGGGTGCCCTGCTCCGCTTTATTCTGAAGCGGATGGGCTTGCTTGGCGGCATCAAGCTCTTGACGCATTTCTTGGAGTTGGCGGCGGATCTCCTCGTCAGGAAGAGCAAGAGAGGCAGGACGAGGAGGATACTGAGACGGTGTTGAATCATGGCGAGAATACACTGGGGAGAGAGATCGGGCCCGCCGAGATATGGGGAGATATTTGTCATGGGCTTGTTGGGGAGCTAGCTCAGCTTCCCTGGGATGGTGAGGGGGGTCTGCAACCCCGTGCGGACTGGAAGAAGATATTGCCGGATGAGTGAGGGCCGCATCCTCCTCAGGAGGGTGAGAAGCATGAGCGGCCGGTTGGGGGGCTTCGGAGCGCCCCTGAATCAGGTGTGCCAGAGCCTGAACCTGTTGGGCCAGTAGGGCGAACTGGTCCTGAGTCATCAGGGCAACCGACGGTGACGGGGTCTCGACTGGCGACGGTGGAGGCACCACATTGCTCACTAGATCAGGCCTTTGAGAGGCGACCTGATCTTGGACTTCAGAGGTGGCCTTTCTTCGGTTGGCCATGGGAGGAATCCTCTTGCAGAATGAGATCCTTGTCTCCTAGATCACAAGTTTTTAGGGACTTGAGGGCCCTTCCTCTAGCGCCAATCTGTTGCTGCTGAAATCTGTCCTCCGACTCGGGCACGATGGGGCTTCGAGATGGGCTTCCTCTTGGGCGGACCTGCAAGATAGTCCTCACGCGAGAGGCGTTGGGGGTGGCCCTCTGCGGAAGACCCTCCGATGCTCAAGTCAGTGGAGATCGACAGCCAACAGAAATGAGGAGAAGGCTCTCGCCGAAGAGTTCCTCCAGAGGCTCCGAGCAGAGCGCTAATGGTAGAAGCAGAGGCAGAGAGAGAGAGAGAGAGCCAGTGAGCAAGTGTGTGCATGGGGGATCGTGTACCTGAGGGGATATGAAGCTATGGTATTTATAGAAGATCACCTGGTTGTTTGGGAGCATCGTGGGTCTAAAAGCCATTGAGATCTGAATCTGTTTGTTATAAGATTGGTAGGATTTGTATCCGGTTAGTTAGAGGATCAAAGGCTGGGAGAGCTTGTTGATGTCTCGAAATTTGGTGGGGGCATAGGCCCCATGGGCCTATGCCACTCTTAGATATGATTCTTGTTTTGAATCTTAAGGATTTAAGCTTTCCCACACTGGATTCTGCAGATGTATGGGGATCATTCGGGCTAGGCCGAGTGATAGGGAGGAACCAGCTAGAAAAGCCGGGTTGTGGGATGGTTCGGTTAGAGCCAAGTGACGATAGCTCGGCCGGGGCCGAGAGAAGGTAGACGATAGGTCGGCCAGAGGGGCCGAGAGACGGTAGCTCGGCCGGGGCCAAGAGACGGTAGACGATAGGTCAGCTGGAGGGGCCGAGAGACGGTAGCTCGGCCGGGGCCAAGACACGGTAGCTCGGCTGGGACCAAGAGGCAAAAGCTCGGATGGGGGTGTGAAACACGGTCCGTGCCTTGAGAATCCTTGGCTCGGTGAGGGGCTAAGGCACCCTGACCTACCGAGGCTGACTCATCCCTGGCGGGTGTCGCACAGCGAGCAGAAATCAGGGCTAGTCTTGGCCACGTACATGATTATTGACGCATAGTGATTTTACCCCTCAACAGTACCCAAGTGACCAAAGCAAAGAAAGCTCAAGTATTTCAGGCCTTCAGACAAAGACCATGACGAGTGGGCAAGTCAGAAATCAGGTACGAGATACTATTGAGCAGGGGTTTGATCAACTTCATAGGTTTGCTGATGTTGTCACCTTCCCCTTGGCTCCTCTGGATGGTGCTATACATGGAGTTGCTCGAGGGGCTCTCAACTGGCTGACGGACACACCCCCAAGAGCAAGCCAAGTGCAAACCTGCCTATACTTCACCTCAACCAGCTGCATACCCACAGCCAAATCCAAATTGGAATCATTATGGTAATCCTCCACCACCCCATGGATACTCATGGTCCTCTTTTGGTAATGGCACTATTGGAAACCACGGCGATCAAGAGATAAGAAACATGACGAATGGGGATAGAAACATCAAGTTTGCCAACTTCGGTGGTGCCTAACCATGCAATAACGAATATTGCATGTACCCGAAAGTCAGCACTCAGCAGTCCAATATGGCTATGTAAAGCCTCCACTGCCTAACTACTACTATGTATTAAATAATTATGGAAATTATTGAGGGGTAAAATCATCATTACATTATTGATTGCTCACATTGGCGATGAGGTCGCGCCCAATCCAAATGCCCTGTTTGCCAGCTGGCCTGCTGGCGCAACATTCTAGCAACGAGCGTCTCGTCATAATGAAGAAAGAGAACAAGAGAAAAAAAGGGCCACCTCATGTGCGTGGGTTCTCCCAAGGGCCCCCTCATTAATATCCGGCAGTCAAGTCAATAGGCTGGAGCATTTAATGGTGCAAAAACGGTCATAATGACTTGGCCAGCATTTAATGGAATAAAAAGAAAGGAGAAAGCATGCCTCGGTACTCAAGCCCTGCTTCATTTAGGCCAAGACATGCCTTGGCACTCTCATTCAAGCCAACTCTAACATAGCTCGGCCAGCCTCAGCCTCAGCCAGCTTTAGCATAGCTCGGCCATCATAGCTCAGCCAGCCTCAGCCTCGGCTAGCTTCAGCATAGCTCGGCCAACATAGCTCGGCCATCATAGCTCAGCCAGCCTCAGCCTCGGCCAGCTTCAGCATAGCTCGGCCAACATAGCTCGGCCATCATAGCTTGGCTAGCCTCAGCCTCAGCCAGCTTTAGCATAGCTCGGCCAACATAGCTCGGCCAGCCTCAGCATCAGCTAGCTTCAGCATAGTTCGGCCAACATGCCTCGGCCAATATACCTCGGCACTCTAGCTCGGTTTCAACAACCGCGCTATGTCCTTCGCACCAATGCAATTATGGCCTCCTAAAGGCCATGTGCATCCACCTGCTTTAAGGCATTTAATGCCTTATTTCCTTCCATCATTAAGGCATTTATGGCTGCCACGTTGGCCCCCCTTGGCACCTTTTGCGTGGGAAGGATGGCATCATGAAGCGGAGTTCTTGACTCCATGCTTCATAGAAGTCTGACTCGGCCGACCACATTATACTTCGGCAGGTTTGGCCAACCTTATGCCTCGGCAACCTGAGCTATTCTTATGCTTCTGCCATCAAGGACAGACCATTCCTCGGCCATCCGATCCGAGCTACTTCAGACCTCTGCTGAATCTGGCGCGGGAGAGTTCAAATTCACTGTAACAGAATAAGATTTCAAACAAGGAATCATGCCAAAACGTGGCCTAGGACCTACAATAGTGGCCTAGGGACCACGCAGCCACTGAGTCTCGAGCCATTGGCTAGCTCTCCCCGCCTCCCAGCCATTGATCCTCTAACTAACCAGATACGGATCCTATTGGCCCTGTAACAACCTGATTCGAATCCGTTTCGAATCCCAACAACTTTGAAACCTCATCCAGAGCACGTCCAAGAAGTAAGGTGACCGCCTATAAATACTCTCAGGTATGGCTATTCTAGGCCCATTTTTTTCATTCACAGTTCTCACACTCCGCCATAAAAGCTCCCGCGAGAGCTCGGAGAAACTCTTCCTCAGGGATCCTTCTCTCTATATTTGTTGATTGCTGGTCTACACTGACTTGAGCGTCAGAGGGTCTTCCACAGAGGGCCACCTCCAATGCCTCTCGCGTGAGGACTGTCTTGCAGGTCCGCCCAGGAGGGAGCCCACGCTGCAGCCCGATCGCGCCCGAGCCAGAGGACAAATTTCAGCAGCAACAGATTGGCGCTAGAGAAAGGGCCTCAAGTCCCATTAAACTTGAAGAAAGGAGACAAGGATCTCGATCTGGAAGAGAACCTCTTTAATGGCTAATCGGAGAAGGGCTACTTCTGAAGCCCAGGACCAGGTCGCCTCCCAAAGACCTGATTCGGTGAGCAGCGTGGTGCCGCCACCGCCACCAGCTGAGACTCCATCGCCACCAGCTGTCCTAGTGACCTAGGACCAGTTTGCCACACTGATCCAGTAGGTTCAGGCCCTGACCCGTCTGGTTTAGGAGTGCCTTACAGCTCCCCATCCAGTTATAGCTGCCCCTGCTCCATGCCTCCCCGAAGAGGCCGTAGCTCCTCTTTCTCCAGCCACTTCTTCTTCTGGTCTGCATGAAGTCACGGACCCCCCACATCGACCTAAGGAGGCCAGACCAGTCCCGCAAGGGGGCTACGACAGGGATCTCCCCAGATCTCAGCGGGCCCGATCCCTCTCTCGGTGTCCTCTCATCATGACTCGACGCCGTCTCCGCCTTCTCCCTACCTTGGCACAATAGATCGGCTTCCATAGCCATGCTATGCACACCAAGGCATTTATGGCCTCATAAAGGTCATGTGCATCTACCTGCTTTAAGGCATTTAATGCCTTATCTCCTTCTATCATTAAGGCATTTATGGCTGCCACGTTGCCCCCTTGGCACCTTTTGCTTGAGGAAGGATGGCGTCATAAAGCCTAGACAAGGAGTTCTTGACTCCATACTTCACAGAAGTCCGATGGCTAGCTTCAATCTCAGCCAGTGGGCCTACCGCACCACCCAGAGAGTTCCCACAGGCGGGACCCCGTTCTGGATGGCCTTCGATGCGGAAGCTATCATCCCCGTGGAGATAGGACTTCCTCTCTACGGGTTCTATCATGCCTCCAGAGTCAAAGAGAAATCTCTCTCGCCCGGTGATCTTGTCCTTCGGAGAGCATCCGTCTCCAAACCGCTGGAGCAAGGAAAGCTGGCTCCGAACTGGGAAGGCCCCTATCAAGTGATGGAAGTCATCGGACCTGGCACTTACAATCTTTAGGATCTGAACTGGAAATCCATTCCTCGGACGTGGAATTCAAACAACCTCCGCAGGTATCATCAGTAGGAAAATCTCCAAACCTCGGCTGGGCCGAGTTCTGATCTCCGTACCTCGGCAGGGCTGAGTCCTTATCTCTGAACCTCGGCAGGGCTGAGCCTTAATCTTCGAACCTCTGCAGGGCCGAGCCTTTATCTCCGAACCTTGGCTAGGCCGAGTCCCTGATCTCCGATCCCTGGTCAAAGCCGGAGTGCATCTCTTATTATCATAAGCCCCGACCTGAGCTGGAGTGCATCTCTTATTACCGGAAGCCCCGACCAGAGCCAAAGTGCATAAGCCCCGGCCAAAGCCGGAGTGCATCTCTTATTATCGGAAGCCCCAGCCAGAGTCGGAGTGCATCTCTTATTACCGGAAGCCCCGGCCAGAGCCGAAGTGCGTAAGCCCCTGCCAGAGCCGAAGTGCATCTCTTATTATCGTAAGCCCCTGCCAGAGCCGGAGTGCATCTCTTATTATCGGAAGCCCCAGCCAGAGCCGGAGTGCATCTCTTATTACCGAAAGCCCCGGCCAGAGCCGAAGTGTGTAAGCCCCGGCCAGAGCCGGAGTGCATCTCTTATTATCGAAAGCCCCAGCCAGAGCCGGAGTGCATCTCCTATTTATCTGAAACCTTGACCAAGACCGAGTGACATATCAGAATGCTAGGATAAAAGCCGGATGAAATTTGTTATTAATCTTGAAGGCTCGGCAACACCGAGTAATTCATTATTTGAAGGCTCAGCAACACCGAGTAATTTATTATTTGGAAGCCTCGGTTACAACCAAGTGACATGTTTGGAAGCCTCGGTTACAGCTGAGTAGAATCTTAGGAAGGCTCGGCAACAACTGAGCAATAAATATAATATTGAAGGCTCGGAAACAACCGAGTAATATATTCCTGAAGACTCGGCAACAACTGAGTAACAAATTTCCTAAAAAAAAAATATGCCCTTACTAAACTCATTCTTGTTCATTGAATTAAATTTAGCATTTGAAGGCCTGCAAAATTCTTATAACTCTCTTTGAAAGCGACAATGAGAAGAAGGTCATATAAATCCTCGGCCAGACCGAGCGATCTCTGTACCTTGGCAGCGTCAAGTAAAATATAATCTTTGGCCGGGCCGAGCGATCTCCGAACCATGGCAGCGCCAAGTAAAATATAATCTTGAAGGCTCGGCTACAACTGAGTAACGGTCTCTGAACCTTGGCAGTGCCAAGTAAAATATAATCTTGAAGGCTCGTCTACAACCGAGTAACGGTCTCCGAACCTTGGCAGTGCCAAGTAAAATATAATCTTGAAGGCTCGGCTACAACCGAGTAATGGTCTCTGTATCTTGGCAGAGCCAAGTAAAATATAATCTTGAAGGCTCGGCTACAACCGAGTAACGGTCTCCGAACCTTGGCAGCACCAAGTAAAATATAATCTTGAAGGCTCGGCTACAACCGAGTAACGATTTCCGAACCTTGGCAGTGCTAAGTAAAATATAATCTTGAAGGCTCGGCTACAACCGAGTAACGGTCTCGGAACCTTGGCAGCGCCAAGTAAAATATAATCTTGAAGGCTTGGCTACAATCGAGTAACGGTCTCCGAACCTTGGCACGCCAAGTAAAATATAATCTTGAAGGCTCGGCTACAACCGAGTAACGGTCTCCGAACCTTGTCAGTGCCAAGTAAAATTTAATCTTGAAGGCTTGGCTACAACTGAGTAACGGTCTCCGAACCTTGACAGCGCCAAGTAAAATATAATCTTGAAGGCTCGGCTACAACTGAGTAATGGTCTTCGAACCTTGATAGCGCCAAGTAAAATATAATCTTGAAGGCTCAGCTATAACCGAGTAACGGTCTCTGAACCTTGGCAGCGCCAAATAAAATATAATCTTGAAGGCTCAGCTACAACCGAGTAACGGTCTCCGAACCTTGGCAGCGCCAAGTAAAATATAATCTTGAAGGCTCGGCTACAACCGCGTAACGGTCTTCGTACCTTTGCAGCACCAAGTAAAATATAATCTTGAAGGCTCGGCTATAACCGAGTAACGGTCTCTGAACCTTGGCAGCACCAAGTAAAATATAATCTTGAAGGCTTGGCTACAACCAAGTAATGATCTCCATACCTTGGCAGCGCCAAGTAAATATAATCTTGAAGGCTCGGCTACAATCGAGTAACAATCTCCGTACCTTGGCAGCGCCAAGTAAAATATAATCTTGAAGGCTCGGCTACAACCGAGTAACGATCTCCGTACCTTAGCAGCGCCAAGTAAAATATAATATTAAAGGCTCGGCAACAACTAAGTAATAAATTTCCTGAAGACTCGGTAACAACCGAGTAATATATTTCTGAAGGCTCGGCAACAACCGAGTAATATATTTTTAAAGGCTCGGCAACAACCGAGTAATAAATTTCCAGAGCCTCGGCCAAAGACCGAGTGATATATTTCTGAAGGCTTGGCAACAACCGAGTAATAAATTCATCCATAAAAGTACGCTCTTTCTAGACCCATTTTATTCATTAAATTAAATTCAATTTTTAAAAGGCCTACGAAATTTTTATAACTCTCCTTGAAAATTACAATGAGAAGCAGGTCATATAAAACCTCGGTCGGGCGAGCGATCTCCGTACCTTGGCACGCCAAGTAAAATATAATCTTGAAGGCTTGGCTACAACCGAGTAACGATCTCCGTACCTTGATAGCGCCAAGTAAAATATAATCTTGAAGGCTCGGCTGCAACCGAGTAACGATCTTCGTACCTTGGCAGCGCCAAGTATAATATAATATTGAAGGCTCGGCAACAACCGAGTAACAAATTTCTTGAAGGCTCGGCAACAACTGAGTAATAAATAATCTTGAAGGCTGGCTACAACCGTGTAACGGTCTCCATACCTTGGCAGCGCCAAGTAAAATATAATTCTGAAGGCTCAGCAACAACCGAGTAATAAATTTCCTAAAGACTTGGCAACAACCGAGTAATAAATTTCTTGAAGGCTCGACAACAACCTAGTAACAAATTTCTTGAAGGCTCGGCAACAACCGAGTAATTAATTTCTTGAATTTCTTGAAGGCTCGCTACAACCGAGTAACGATCTCCGTACCTCGGCAACAACCGAGTAATATATTTCTGAAGGCTCGGCAACGACCGAGTAAAAAATTTCCAGAGCCGGAGTGCATCTTTTACTATCAAAAGCCTCGGCCAATCCGAGTGATACAACACTAAAGCTTTGTCCTAGCTGGATAATCTCTCGGACACTCTAGTGCAACTAAAGCGCCTTATTTTACTTCAGCAAGAGGGCCGCCCAGGCCTTTCTCTAACCTACACAGAAATAAACACTTCCTCTACAGAGGATCAAATGACATGTTCCCCAAATAAGATTGCTCCAGAATTCTACTCCCTATATCCGAAGTTACACTTCGGACTAGGGAGTGGGGGGCATGTGTTGAGAGGTAAAATCATCATTACATTATTGATCGCTCACATTGGCGATGAGGTGCACCCAATCCAAATGCCCTGTTTGCTAGCTGGCCTGTTGGCACAACATTCTAGCAACGAGCGTCTCATCATAATGAAGAAAGAGAACAAGAGAAAAAAAGGCCACGTCATGTGCGTGGGTTCTCCCAAGGGCCCCCTCATTAATATCCGGTAGTCAAGTCAATAGGCTGGAGCATTTAATGGTGCAGAAATGGTCATAAGGACTTGGCCAGCATTTAATGGAATAAAAATAAAGGAGAAAGCATGCCTCGGTACTCAAGCCCCACTTCATTTAGGCCGAGCCATGCCTTGGCGCTCTCATTCAAGCCAACTCTAACATAGCTCGGCCAACCTTGGCCTCAGCCAGCTTCAGCATAGCTCGGCCAACATAGCTCGGCCATCATAGCTCGGCCAGCCTTAGCCTCGGCTAGCTTCAGCATAGCTCGGCCAACATAGCTCGGCCATCATAGCTCGGCTAGCCTCACCTCAGCTAGCTTCAGCATAGCTCGGCCAACATAGCTTGACCAGCCTCAATATCAGCTAGCTTTAGCATAGTTCGGCCAACATGCCTCGGCCAATATACCTCGGCACTCTAGCTTGGTTTCCACAACCACGCTATATCCTTCGCACCAACGCAATTATGGCCTCATAAAGGCCATGTGCATCCACCTGCTTTAAGGCATTTAATGCCTTATTTTCTTCCATCATTAAGGCATTTATGGCTGCCACGTTGGCCCCCCTTGGCACCTTTTGTGCGGGAATGATAGCGTCATGAAGCAAAGTTCTTGACTCTATGCTTCACAGAAGTCCGACTCGGCCGACCACATTATACTTCGGCAGGTTTGGCCAACCTTATGCCTCGGCAACCCGAGCTATTCTTATGCTTCTGCCATCAAGGCCAGACCATTCCTCGGCCATCCGATCTGAGCTACTTCAGACCTCTGCTGAATCTGGCGCGGGAGAGTTCAAATTCACTATAACAGAATAAGATTCCAAACAAGGAATCATACCAAGACGTGGCCTAGGACCTACAATAGTGGCCTAGGGACCACGTAGCCACTGAGTCTCGAGCCATCGGCCAGCTCTCCCCGCCTTCCAGCCGTCGATCCTCTAACTAACCAGATACGGATCCTATCGGCCCTATAACAACCTGATTCGAATCCGTTTCGAATCCCAACAACTTTTAGACCTCATCCAGAGTATGTCCAAGAAGTCAGGTGACCGCCTATAAATACTCTCAGGTACGGCTATTCTAGGCCCATTTTTTTTTTATTCACAGTTCTCACACTCCGCCATAAAAGCTTCCACGAGAGATCGGAGGAACTCTTCCTCAAGGATCCTTCTCCCCATATTTGTTGATTGCTAGTCTCCACTGACTTGAGCGTCGGAGGGTCTTTCGCAGAGGGCCACCCCCAACGCCTCTCGCGTGAGGACTGTCTTGTAGGTCCTCCCAGGAGGGAGCCCACGCTGCAGCCCGATGTGCCCGAGTCGAAGGACAGATTTCAGCAGCAACAGAAATAAGAGCTGAGTTTGCTACAAAACTTTCGTTTTGGCATCTTTACATAAATGTTAATCATAGCCTTTCTATAAAAGATTAAGAACGGACACACTATGCTCTCTATGATACCTTGGTTGTTTGCATGAAGACCTTATCAAATACAATAGTCTAGCACATGGTTAGTTATAACTTCTGTAATGGGGTGTCTATTTCGAGAAAATATCAAGCATTTTTTTTTTTGTTACTAATACTTCATTTTTTGAGAGCTGCCTGTTAAGCTTTCAATAGAACAAGGAGATACTATGATTCATGAGTTACCATTTTAATAGAAGATAAGATAAGACAACAATGAACAATAATTTTTGGAGTGAACAAGACTGATAACTCTGTTGGAGAGAAGGAAAAAAATAAAAAAAAACCAATAGATTCCAACATCAAAACGTCAATTAAAATACCACCTTCCTATAAAATATGAAGAAAGACTGGTTAGTTGAATCAAATGATATTGTGATTTCCATCTGAGATAGTAGGGCAGCATCCTAAGAGTAATATCATGTGATTTGGATGTCCAGGATCAGCTTCCTTCCAGCCTTTGCCATGCTTCAAATCTTCTCAAGCTATCCAGACCAGAACTTGGCAGCAAGGCCCCCAATCCCTTTCTTCCTGAACCTCATTATTATGGCATATGGCCTTCACGTAAGATGAGCCAACTCCCTCCAAAAGCATGGGATCAGCACCACCACCAAGGCACCCAAATGCAATCCAACATTACTCATCTCCCCATGGGAAGAAGTTTCAAGTTAGAACCTAGTACCAAGTTCTTTGAAACTTTGTTTCTTGAAGTTAAAGCCCAAAAAGGATCGGTGATTATGTGCTTGCAAAAAATAGTAAGGAATTACTAGAAAGCAGGCATCAAACTATTGATGCAAGATTCAGCGAAGCAAGCATGACACCCTAGGTAGAAAATATGACTGCCAAGCTTAGATCCTTCTCCTGAGGTTTTAGTAGCATTAAGAGAAATTGTCGTCACTGATACCATCTCTTCTAGACAATCTCTGATCCTTGTTTATTCTGACAGCAAACTGATTATGGTGGTTTCTTATTTCCTCACTGTAAAAAATACCACAGGTGGTGCAAGCAAAGCGAAGCTGGTTCTGTTCATTTCAGACTCTGTCTAAAAATGAATTACAAGTCCAATGCACTGCATCTTAGAGGGATGGAAGGTGATAAAACTGGCATCCAACGAGAGGGCTGATAAGAATGGTGGCTAGTGTTAATCTTGAATGTAGCCCACCGTGCACTACATCTTTGAGGGAGAAAAGATGATAAAACTAGCATGCATCCATAGGTGTGACAAGAATGGTGGCAAGTGCGGTTGCCCATGGCCATAATGGGGGACAGCTTTCTGAGCCACGATAGATTCAAAGAGACCACAATGGACTCCTCCAAAAAAGTGACAGCTTCTTTGCAATTACATATGTAAGCCTGTTGGAATATTAAACTTGTTTTAATGCACTCTTGAAAGATCAAAGACTTCATGAGAGAAAGGAAGAGTCACTCTTGAAAAGACCAAAGGCTTCATGGGAGAAAGGAAGAGTCATTTTGAAAAGATAAGATGATTCAGAAATTTAAAATTGACTCTTAGTATTTTGTAATTGACTCTTAATTTTCTGCAAATGTCTTTTAGTTTTTCTATGCAGTTATTAAATAGTGGTATATGAAAGGACATCTGGATGTTTATAAATATGGGAGGTGTTTGCCCATGAAATGTAGAAGAAGAAGAAGAAGATGATGATGATGAAAAATAGAGAGAGACCCAAAAGATGTATTCCCTCTAACATCTCCATAATAAGAAAGTGTTATTTTTCTTATTGAAAGTATTCTCCACTTCCATGAATCTGGTATCAAAGCTCCTTGTGTGCCCACCTTGTTTCCAACAAGTGGTATCAGAGCCTTGTTTTTTTTTTTGAGAGGACCAATCTTGAGGGAGGTGGACAACGATGGTGTGCATATTCAAGTTCCCAAGCTTACTAAGAAGAACTATGGGAATTGGTGTATCCAAATGAAGTCCTTATTTGGCTCACAAGATCTATAGGAAATTGTTCAAGATGGCTACACCGAGCCTACAGCAGAGCAAGAAAGAGGGTACAATCAAGCACAAAAAGATACTTTAAGGGGCTTAAGGAGAAGAGACAAAAAAGCTTTGTTCCAATTATATCAAGCTTTAGATGGGTGACATTTGAGAGAATTGCTGAAGCAACCTCAGCAAATCAAGCTTGGGATACTCTTTTTACTATCTTTAAAGGAGAAGAAAAGATGAAGCGAATCCGGCTTCAACAATTGCGGGGAGAATTTGAAGTCACCACCATGAAGGAAACAAAAAACATCTTTGACTACTTCTCTCAGATATTGGTTATTGTAAACCAATTGAAAGAAATGGAGAGAAGGTAGAAGATGTTCGAGTGGTGGAGAAGATACTTCGGTCTTTGACACCGAGGTTTGAGCATATTGTTGTCGCCATTGAAGAAGCTAATGATATTGATACACTCTCCATCAATGCATTGATGGGCAAACTTCAAATTCATGAACAAAAGATACAAAAGAAAAATGAAGCACATAATACGGAGCAAATACTTCAATCCAAGGTGGAGGCAAAAGACCAAAAAGAGAAAGATCAACAGCTTCAATTGGCCTATAGTAACAAAAGAGATGATGACAACAACTATCGTGGTGGCCGTGGTGGCAGAAGCAACTACCGTGGTCATGGTCGAAGCCATGGCCGTGGTCAAAGAAGCTATAATGATGGAGGAGGCCAAAGCTCAAATTTCAACAATGAAAGATGTGGCAGAAGAGGTAGACGTGGATGAGGTAGAAGATCAATTGGAGGTCGTAACCAATCAAGATCCAATGTTCAATGCTATTATTATCAAAAATATGGACACTATAGCTATGAGTGTTGGAACAATAAGCAAAGCAACAACATTGAATCCAACAACCAAGAAGAAGAACCGATACTTCTTTTGTCATGCCAAGAAGATGGAGACTTGAAGAATATATGGTTTCTTGACTCAGGAGCCTCAAACCATATGTGTTGAAGAAAAGAGCTATTTGTGGAATTGCAAGAAGGGGAGTTTTGTGATGTGAAGTTTGGGGATCTCTCCAAAGCTCCTATCAAAGGAAGAAGTAAAAGCATGATTTGGTGAAAGAATGGTAAACCTGATTTCATTTCCAATGTTTATTATGTGCCAAGTTTGAAGAGTAATATTCTAAGTATTGGCCAACTGTTAGAGAAGGGTTATGCAATTCATATGGAAGGACTATCTCTAACTCTAAAAGACTGGAATAAAAAGCTGATTACTTGTATCCAGATGGCAAAGAACAGGATGTTTCCTCTTATCTTAAAGACAGAAGCACAAAATTGCTTGCAAGTGGATATCAAGGACCCTTCCTGGCTTTGGCATCTCAGGTTTGGACATTTAAATTTTGGAAGTTTAAAATTACTATCTAATAAGGGAATGGTGAAAGGACTTCCACACATAAATTATCCAAATGAAGTTTGTGAGAAGTGCACACTAGCTAAGCATGCAAGAGCTCCCTTCAAAAGTAGAAAATCTTGAAAAGTAACAAGACCATTACAACTAGTGCATATTGATATATGTGGACCCCTTCCAGAATCTTGTGGTGGTAACAAATATTTTATAACATTTGTTGATGACTTTAGTAGAAAGTTATGGGTTTATTTTCTTAAAGAAAAGTCGGCTACACTCTTTATGTTTAAATATTTTAAATCTTTAGTTGAAAAAGAAAGCAACAATAAAGTGCAGATTTTGAGATCCGATAGAGGCGGAGAATATATGTCAAATGCTTTTAGAAGCTATTGTGATGAAGAAGGAGTTCGACATCAATTCACCGCTCTGTACTCTCCACAACAAAATGGAATGGCCGAGAGGAAGAACCAGACCATTCTTGACATGACTAGAAGCATGTTGAAAGAGAAGAACCTTTTGGAGCATTTTTGGGCTGAAGGGGTGGCATGTGCAGCATATCTTATCAACTGAAGCCCAACAAAAGCCATCAAAGGAATGACACCAGAAGAAGCTTGGAGTGGCTACAAACCAGGAGTAAGCCATATGAAGATTTTTGGGTTTATTGCCTATGCCCAAGTACCACAAGAGAAGAGGAAGAAGCTTGATGATCAAAGCCAAAATGTATCTTCATAAGATATAGTGAGCAATCCAAAGCCTACAAATTGTATAATCTAATAACAAATAAGGTCATCATCAGTCAGGATGTGATTTTCAATGAAGATGGAGTATGGGATTGGAATGGCAAAGATTCTCATATCAAATATATAACACCTTATAATGAAGCTGAGGAGAATACAAATGAAGAAGCTACTCAACCAATCTTGTCACCAGCAAGATCATCTTCATCACCACAAGTTACACCGACTTCCTCAAGAAGTTCTATAAGCCCTAAAGAGTCAACAAGAAAGTCTAGAAGTATTAGTGATCTTTATGATGAAATAGAAGAAGTTGAACAAGTTGATTTATATTGTTTATTTGCTGATATTGAACCTCTAACATTTGATGAAGCTATGCAATGAAGGAGGAGATTCTTACCATAGAAAAGAATAATACTTGGGAGTTGACTTCACTTCCAAAAGGACAAAAGGCGATAGGCGTCAAATGGGTGTATAAAGTGAAGCACACTGCTAATGGAGAGGTAGAAAAATACAAAGCTCATTTGGTTGCCAAAGGCTACAAGCAAAAGAAAGGGCTCGACTATGACGAAGTTTTTGCCCTGTAGCCCATTTTAATTCAATAAAGCTCATTTTCTCACTTGCATCTCATCACAAATGGAAAATATATCAAATGGATGTAAAGTCAGCATTTCTCAATGGCTACATTGAAGAAGAAGTCTATATTGAGCAACCTGAGGGCTATATCCATAAAGGCATGGAAGATAAAGTGTACAAGTTACACAAAGCTTTGTATGGATTAAAGCAAGCACCGAGAGTTTGGAATGCTCAAATTGATCACTATCTTCAAGATTATGGTTTCAATAAATGCTCCTATGAACATGCTATTTATGTAAAGAAAAAAGGAGATGACATTTTAATTATATGTCTCTATGTGGATGACTTACTTGTGATAGATAATTGCATGGAAATGATATATGGGTTCAAAGCAACCATGAGCAAGGAGTTCAAAATGATGGGAGGAGACTTGATGTCTTATTTTCTTGGCATTGAAGTAAGGCAAAGTGAAGATGGCATATTCATTTCTCAAGAAAGTTATGCTAGAAACATTCTACAAAAATTCAAAATGGAGTGATGCAAAGAAGTAAATACTCCAGTTGCTTATGGAGCCAAGCTTAGTAAAGAAGGAGAAGGAAAGGAGGTGAACTCATATCTCTTCAAAATCCTTCTTGGAAGTCTTCATTATCTTACTATAAGCCGACCTGATATTATTTATGGAGTTGGTTTGATTAGTAGATATATGGAACATCCAAAGGAGTCACACTGGATGGCAGCAAAAAGGATTCTAAGATACCTCAAAGGAACTCTTGATCATGGTATGTTTTATACTCATTCCAATGATGCAAGTTTAATTAGTTTTTCTGATAGTGATTGGGGAGGAGATCTTGATGAACGGAAAAGCACTTCTGGTTATATCTTTTATTTTGGTACTAATGCTTTTTCTTGGAGCTCAAAGAAACAATCCATTGTTGCATTATCTACATGTGAAGCAGAGTATGTCGCAGCAGCATCATGTGCTTGTGAAGCCATATGGTTGTGCAACTTATTGAAAGAATTGAGTCATTCACAAAAAGGAGCCTGTGAAGATATATGTTAATCATAAGTCTGCTATTGAACTAGCTAAGAATCTAGTTCAACATGGAAGAAGCAAACACATTGACACAAGATTTCATTTTCTTCGTGATCAAGTTAAGAAAGGTATTGTGAAGGTTGTGTACTGTAAATCAAATGAGCAAATTACTGATATATTTACAAAATCACTCAATGGTGAAGATTTTTAAAAGCTGAGAAAGATGCTTGGAGTCATGGCACCAAGAAAAAACAAGTTTACGGTAGGAAATGTTGGAATATTAAACTTGTTTTAATGCACTCTTGAAAGACCAAAGACTTCATGGGAGAAAGGAAGATTCATTCTTGAAAAGACCAAAGGCTTCATGGAAAAAAGGAAGAGTCATTTTGAAAAGATAAGATGATTTAGAAATTTAAAATTGACTCTTAGTATTTTGTAATTGACTCTTAATTTTCTGTAAATGTCTTTTAGTTTTTCTATGCATGTATTAAATAGTGGTATATGAAAGGACATCTAGATGTTTATAAATATGGGAGGTGTTTGCCCATGAAATGTAGAAGAAGAAGATGATGATGATGATGAAAAATAGAGAGAGACCCAAAAGATGTATTCCCTCTAACATCTCCATAATAAGAGAGTGTTATTTTTCTTATTGAATGTATTCTCCACTTCCATCAATCTGGTATCAAAGCTCCTTGTGTGCCCACCTTGTTTCCAACAAAGCTAACCTCATGTTCTACCACCATGAATTAGTAGTGAATATTATGAAAGCATCACAAAGGAACTGGGGGAAGAGTTCAATGCCAAGTGGAAATCCTAAGCACGGAATCCACTAGGTCGTGATAAATTATTAATAGGAAAACTTTATGTTGAATTCCCTTCATCTCCATCCAGTCACACAAATTTTATTCATGAGCATGAATGTGGAGTTCTCGCCTTATCTAGGGCAATGCTTCAGCATATGACTTCAATTGTAGCTATGAACACTTCTACTTAATATTTATGGATGCGATACTATATTTTAGACCATTTTTATCATTCTTGACTTTTGAAATGACTTACTTTTTTAAGCTCAAATGTGCTGAAACGTTCTCTTCGGCAGGGTATTTATGTGCATTTTACTTTATCTACTCATGACATATGACTCTTCTTTTACCTTGTCACTTCAAATTGGATCTTGACCTTCTGACTATGCCAAGTAGGATGACAAGTAAAATGGTCATTACAAATTAAGTTTAATAATGCATAACAATGATAAGCTAGGGCCAAACCTGTGACCAACTCTCACTACCAATTCACCAAGTCATGGTTTGGAGGACCAGAGAAGCACAGAATGTTTTCCTAAGTGGAAACATAAAATAGAATCTCTCTCTCTCTCTCTCTCTCTCTCTCTCTCTCTCTCGGAGATTAAACAGTTCAAGAAAATACAGTGCATTTCATTTTTCAGAAAGGCAACCAGGGGCTTAAACATCAGCAGCTGTCGCACTTCATTTGAGTTATGGATAATGAGATGAGAAGCACAACAATCATCCATGAATACAAACATTTAGACAGCTGTATATAATACATTATATAGAAAGCCTTTCTCCAAGAAAAATATTCTAGATCTCAAACATGATCAGCTCACCAAGTTGAATTCAAAAGCATGATCCGGGAAGCTGGAACTCATGCCATCATAGAAATCCATTTCAACAGATCCACCCATCTCCGCCCCACATTCATAGTGAGCAGTGTCAGATGATCCAGTTCAAATGGATTTTCCAGCATCAATTAGTTCAAGCATTGTTGAGCTTGTGATCTGGAAAATAGGTGAACTGTCATTCAACCGAAACGTTCTGTATGATGCAGTATAGACAGAATCTTGAGGTAATACATCCTGAAAACTGCAAACGATACCTATTTCCAAAGTCACCAGCTAAACTGAAATCTGCCTTGGATTGGTGTCGCTCATCAAGGAAACAACACTTGCAATTTGAGTTCAAGCATGTGAGACAAACAAAACACAAGTGGCAGTGCGGCAGGTTTATTTACCATAAAAAGTAGCAGCAACATGCAACTGAACATAGTTAAAACAGCAAATAATCATTTCACAATTTTAGCCCATCTCTTTAATTTCATCAAACAAATTTGTCGGGAAACAAATCTATGCACGACATTACAGAGACATAATACTAAAGCTCTTCATAAGAATCTCATGTGTAGTGTTGCTGCTGAAATCTGTCCTTTGACTCGGGCGCGATCGAGCTTCAGAATGGGCTCCCTCCTGAGCGGACCTGCAAAACAGTCCTCACGCGCAAGGCATTGGGGGTGGCCCTCCGCGGAAGACCCTCTAATGCTCAAGTCAGCGGAGATTAGCGATCAACAAATATGAGGAGAAGGCACTCGCTGAAGAGTCTCTCCAAGGTGGCCTTTCGAGAGCTCCGAGCGGAGCGTTGGCGAGAAGGGGTGAGCAGAGGTAGATGAAGAGTGAGCCAGTAAAACAAGTGCGTATACCTGAGAAGTCGGAAGACGGTCGTATTTATAGAGGTTTAGTGCGTATACCTGAGAAGTCGGAAGACGGTCGTATTTATAGAGGATCACCTGATTCCTTGGAGGCGTCGTTGGTCCGAATGTCGTTAGGATTCGAATCCAGTTTGTTATGATGTCAGTAAGATTCGTATCTTGTTGGTTAGAGGACTGACATATGGGAGAGCTGGTTGATATCTTTCGGCGATTGTGTAGGCTCCAGGGCTCTAGGCTACTCTCGGGTGTGATTTTTATTTGGAATCTTACAGATTTAAACTCTCCTGCGCTGGATTCCGCAGAGGCGCTTGAGTGCCCGGGTCTGGCCGGGGCATAAGAATAACTTGGATTAGGACCGAGGTATAAGGATAACTGGCTGGCGAGGCATGGTGAATACCTCGGTTGGCGAGGCATAGTGAATAGCTCGGCTGGCGAGATACGGTGAATAGCTTGGCTGGCGAGGCATGATGAATAGCTCGGCTGGCGAGGCATGGCGAATAGCTCGGCTGGCAAGACACGGCGAATAGCTTGGCTGGCGAGGCACGGTGAATAGCTTGGCTAGAACTGAGGTATGGTGGATAGCTCGGCTGGGAATACACGGTGAATAGCTTGGCTGGCGAGGCATGGTAAATAGCTCGGCTAGGACCGAGGTATGATGGATAGCTCGGCTGGCAAGACACGGCGAATGGCTTGGCTGGCGAGGCACGATGAATAGCTCGGCTAGGACCAAGGTATGGTGGATAGCTCGGCTGGCAAGACACGGCGAATAGCTCGGCTGGCGAGGCATGGTGAATAGCTCGGCTAGGACCAAGGTATGGTGGATAGCTCGGCTGGCAAGACACGGTGAATGGCTCGGCTGGCGAGGCATGGTGAATAGCTCGGCTAGGACTGAGGTATGGTGGATAGCTCATTTCTAGCACAGCGAGTGAAAGCCAAGATTAGGGTTGATCCTAACCTCTTGCACAATTATTAACGCAATGGCAATTTCACCCCTCAACACATGCCCCCCACTCCCTATTTCGAAGCATAGGTTCGGGCGTAGGGAGTATAGTTCCATGTGGCAAGATCTGAGTGGAAGGGCCTAGATTTGACAACCTACATAATGATGCCCTAATTAATGTTGTGCAGCCTCCATGCCTTTACGGGAGCCATCTCTTTTGAGCAACGGTTGGGGAAGCGCCACGTATCAAATCCCAATTTTCATGGCGCCGACGATGGTGGTTCTGGGTGTTTCGATCAAGGCGCCTTATCTTCTCTTTGGGGCGATTTCCTTTGGTGAAAAGCAAAGTCGTAACAGTGCCATTCCCGTTCGCAGCGCTCCTTCGTTTCTTCTTGGAAAACCTTGTTCCCCTATTTGGGTCAGAGGTAGACCTGGGTGGTCCTGTGGACTCATGCGGTAAGCATGATCTTGTTTGTAGAACGAAGCAGATATGTCTTTACTGTTGAGTGGAACGAAGTTGCTTACTTCTGCCGAAGTATCATAGGGCGCTCGAGCGACGTCGAGGTATTTGGGAGATTGCCTAATCATGCCAAAGTTTCAGGATCGTATTCCTATATCACTCGGCTTAGCCGAAGTATCCGATAATGTACCGCTCAGTTTGGCCGAGACTTCATAAGGAACATATTTTACTTGGCTCTGCCAAGGTGCGGAGATCGCTCAGCGTTGCTGAGGGTTTTTGATATTTTACTTGGCCCTTACTGCAACTGTAGATTCAGGCGCTGACGGCCAAAGAGGATGGGGCTACGCGAGCAATGGAGGGGGCTCCTGAAGCCTGTAAATCGGCCACTCTCAAAGAGGGCAAGCCATGTTGCTCCAGTATTGGTCGCTGATGCACTTTTTCCTCTTCTCCATATTTTTTCAAGGATGCCTAATTTGAGGAAGTCTAGCAGACTTTCGAGGACATTCAATAAAAAGGGGGTCTGGCAGACTTTCAAGAACATTTACTTTGAAAGGGTCCGGCAGATCAGAGGGAGTCTAGTCCCAAGAAGGGAGCTTCTTGAGCGCCTCAATGTTATTAATGATCCTCTTCGACGAGGGGCAGAACTCTTCATTTCCCGCAAGCGCCCACTGAGGTGGTGACGCGCAGCGAGTTTCTGCGAGTTAAAATTAATGGCCCGAGCGATCGAAATACTCGCCAGTAGTAGTTTAAATACGGATGGGGGATGCCATCGTTAATCACATGTCCTGTTGTCCTCCCTAAACTCAGGATAGTGGGATGGCTTCTAAGGATGGAGGAAGATCTGCTGGAGCGCCAGGTAGCGGCGGTAGTGGCCATGGGGGTGCCATAGGGGCCGCACTACGGTGACCTTCGATGGGGAGGTCTTGGTGTCACTGTTCACAGACCGCGAACGACTTCAGAGGGTGGCTGAGCGATATTTGGCTATTTCTACGAGAGAAATCGAGCTCCTTCATTGGGCCAATAGCCGACTGGAGGGGCAAGTAGCATCCCTCCAATGACAGATTGCCGAGTCAGCTTAGCGGCATGGGGGAGCTCAACAACGCCCGGAGAAGACGACAAGCCCCAGTGAGGGCTCTTGTACCTTTTTATTTCCTTTCTTATTGTCCTTTTTCTAATGATGAATGAAAAGAGGAATTTTTTAACTTTTGTGTCTGCTGCTATCTTCAAAACGTTTATTTTCATCGCTCGGTCTTGGCCGAGGTTTTTAAGAGAAGTACTTCGGCTTTGGCCGACGCTTTTAAACTTTGGCGCCGGCCGGGGCTTGTAAGCTGCCCGAATCCAGCCAAAGTTTCTTCACCATTTGGTCTGTCCGGGGCTTGTAAGCTGCCCGAATCCGGTCAAAGTTTTCTTTGCCCTTCGGTCCGACCGGGGCTTGTAAGCTACCCCAATCCGGTCGAAGTTTTCTTTACCGTTTGGTCCGGCCGAGGCTTGTAAGATGCTCGAATACGGTTGAAGTTTTCTTTGCCTTTCGGTCCAGCTGGGGCTTGTAAGCTGCCCAAATCCGATTAAAGTTTTCTTCGCCCTTCGGTCCAGCTGGGGCTTGTAAGCTGCCCGAATCCGACCAAAGTTTTCTTCATCGTTTGGTCTGGCCGGGGCTTGTAAGCTGTCCAAATCCGGTCGAAGTTTTCTTTGCCCTTGGTCTGGCCGGGGATCGTAAGCTGCCCGAATCCGGTCGAAGTTTTTTTTACCATTTGGTCTGGTCAGGGATTATAAGCTGCCCGAATCCGATCGAAGTTTTCTTCGCCCTTCAGTCCGGCCGGGGTTTGTAAGCTGCCTGAATTCGACCGAATGCTTGGAGATCACTTGGTCCCCAGTCGTAGTAGGGGTGCTTGGACATACCAAGCCTTTGTTGAAAAGGATTTGGCCCATCCAAGGTTCAAAGATTTCCTATTTAAAGGGATAGCTCGATTGTTCTGAGAATTGGTAAGTGGCATCTATTTTTTATTATGACTTTTGGAGGAGTAATCATGGTGACCATGCCATGAATCATAGAAGCAATATGCCAACACGAATTAATGGGGCGAGTCTATAGAAAGCGTACTCTACTGATGATATATGCAGAGGTTGTTTGAATTCCACGTCCAGGGAATAGATTTTTCGTTTAGATCCTGGAGCTTGTAGGTGCCAGGTCCGATGACTTCCGCCACTTGATAGACCTTTCCAGTTCGGAGATAGCTTTCCTTGTTTAATGGTTTGGAGACGGATGCTTTTCGGAGGATGAGATCGCCGGGTGCGAAGGATTTTTCTTTGACTCTAGAGGCGTGGTAGCGAGCCACTCTTTGCTGATATGCAGCTACCCTGATTCGAGCTTTCTCTCTGACTTCTTCCACCAGGTTGAGATTGGTGCGGAGCTGGTTGTCGTTAGCCTCCTCCAAGTAGTTCTCCACCTACAGGGAAGGAAGTCCTATCTCCATGGGGATGATGGCTTTCATGCCGAAGGCCATCCGGAATGGGGTCTCGTTAGTGGGGATTCTCTGGGTGGTGCGGTAGGCCCATAAGACATGGTGAAGTTCATCTGCCCATCTGCCTTGGGCTCTGGCAAGCCAAGCCTTGATCCCTTAAAGCAGGGTCCGATTAGTTACCTGGCTTCTCTATTGGCTTGCGGATGCCCTACCGATGTAAGGCGGTGGCAGATCCCATGCTCCTCGCAGAAACCTCGAAACTTTGGGTTATCAAATTGCTTGCCATTGTCGGTGATGATAGTATGCGGGAGGCCAAAGTGACAAATAATGGATCTCCATACGAAGTCCCTTGCCCGAGCTTCAGTTATCTGGGCAATTTCCTCGACCTTCACCCACTTGGTGAAGTAGTCGATGGCGAGAAACAAAAACTTTCTCTGTCCAGTTGCGAGGGGAAAAGGGCCAAGAATTTTCATACCCTACTTTGCAAAGGGCCAAGCAGAGGAAATAGGGACCAAACTGGTGGAGGGGAGCCTTTGGATATTAGAATGCCTCTGACAAGAGTCGCAAGCTTGGATGAGATCATCAACATCCTTTTGCATGGTGGGCCAATAATACCCCTGGCAGCACCTTGTGGCATAAGGATCAGCTCCCCAATGGTTACCGCAAATTCCGTCATGTACCTTCTGGAGAGCACAATCAACTTCGGATAGGCGAAGGCACTTGAGTAGCGGCATGGAGAAGGATCGCTTATACAGCTGGTCATCGATTAGCATATAGTGGGTGGCTTGCAATTTCAGCTTCCTTGCTTCCTTTTGGTCGGCTGGGACCTGCATCACTCGGTCGACCTCCACGATGCTAGGCTTTTCCAGAATCTCCAGGGGAAACTTCTGCTCAAATCCATCGATTCCATAGTTGCTAGCCGAGATAATAGATAGGCGCGTGCATTCTTGGATCTTGGGACCTGTATAATTTCAAATTCAGAGAAGTGGGAAAGTAAGTCCCGCACCTGTTGGAGGTACCAAATCATGTTCGGCTCCCGGGCCTTGAACTCGCCCCGCATGTGACTGGCTACCAATTGAGAGTCGGTAAAGGCATTCAGCTTTTTTACTTTAAGGTCACGGGCGATTCGGAGTCTAGTGAGCAGAGCTTCATATTCGGCTTCATTATTGGAGGCTGGGAAGGAGAAGTGAATGCCATACTTGAAGGTTGCCCCCTCTAGGCTAGTGAGGATTAAGCCAGCGTCGGAACCATTGGCATTTGACGATCCATCAATGTGGAGCAGCTACAGAGCGTCTGATCTCGGATGCTCAGAGGAGCCTGGAGTGGAGCCATCCTCCGAGATGGTACATTCGAGGAGGAAATCAGCTAGAACCTGGGGTTTGATGGCCGGGCGAGGTTGGTATCGGATGTCATGCTCGCATAGCTTGACAGCCCATTTAACCATTCTCCCTGATGTCTTCAGGCGATGGACCACCGCCTTGATGGGTTGGTTAGTCAGGACCATCACAGAATGTGCCTGAAAATATGGCCACAACCTCCGAACCGACGTTACCAGGGCCAACACCAACTTCTCGATCCGGAGTATCTTGTCTCGGCGTCTCGGAGCAGTTTGCTAACATAATAGATCGGCTTTTGGGTCTTATTCTCTTCTCTGACCAACACCGAGCCAACTGCGCCTTCTGAAACTGCTAAGTATAGGAACAACATTTCCTCTGGATTCGGACTACTGAGGAGGGTGGAGAGCCGAGATATCTCTGGAGGTCCTCGAACGATTTCTGACACTCGGGAGATCATTGGAAATTCTTGGCTGATCAGAGAGCTTTAAAGAAAGGAAGGCATCTCTCGGCCGATCGAGCCACGAAGCGGTTGAGGGCCGTGATCCTTCCAGTCAGGCGCTGGACCTCTTTGACAGACGCTGGGGGTGCCATTTGCTGAAGGGCTTGAATCTTCTATGGATTGGCCTCAATGCCCCGCTGAGAAACCATGAAACCCAGAAACTTCCCAGAATTGATGCCGAAGGCACACTTAGTTGGGTTGAGCTTCATCCAATATTTTTGGAGCGTCGCGAAGCTCTCAAAGAGATCCTCAATATGCTGGGATGCTTCTTTCTTTTCACCAGCATGTTATCAACATATACCTCCATGTTTCGACCAATTTGCTCCTTGAAGACTGTTAACCAGCCTTTGGTAGGTTGCACATGTATTTTTCAGACCAAAAGGCATGACACGGTAACAATAAGTACCTCGGTCAGTTATGAAGGAAGTCTTTTCTTCATCCTCGGGCGCCATTCGATTGTAGCCCGAATATGCATCCATGAAGGTCAGCATCTGATGACCTGAAGTAGCATATACGAGCTGGTCAATTTGAGGGAGAGAGAAGCTGTCCTTCGGGCATGCTTTATTAAGGTACATGAAGTTAATGTAGATCCACCATTTACCGTTCGACTTCTTCACCATAACAACATTTGATAGCCAGTTGGGAAAGTTTACCTCCCGAATGAAATTTGCCTTGATGAGCTTGTCGACTTCTTCCTCAATTGCCTTCTGTCACTCAGGGGCGAAGCTCCTTTTCTTCTGCTTCATGAGCCGAGACATCTCGTCCACATTAAGACGATGGACGAGAACAACTAGGCTGATTCCTGGCATATCAGAAGCGGACCAGGCGAAGACATCAGCATTCCTTCGGAGAAAGTTGATCAGTTCCAACCCGGGTTTTTCCTTCAGAAGTGATCCGATCTTTATGGTTTGGTCGGGCTGAGCTTCGTTCAGCGGTACCTCCTCCAGCTCTTTGGCTGGTTCTCCTCGTTGCTCGGCAAAGTCCTCCCAAGCGTCCAGTCCATCAACCTCGGGCAGTTTGGATTGAAGGCTAGTGACGAAGCATTGCCGAGCTACAACTTGGTTTCCTCGAACTACTTCCACTCCCCATCCAGTAGGGAACTTCATTGCTAGATGTGGGATGGAGATAGCAGCATCAAGGAACATTAGGCCGGGTCTCCCAAAGATCGCATTGTAGGGCGACCGGAGTTTGGTCACCAAAAAATCTATGTGAATAGTGCAATGCGAGGCCAAGTTCCCACACAAACCGTTAAGGTCATGACCCCCTCTGGGGTAATAACATCGCCGGTGAACCCCATTAGGGTGGAGTGCACGGCTCGAAGATTCTTCATAAGAAATTTCATCTTCACAAACATATCGAGATACAAAACATTGACAGAGCTTCCACTATCAATAAGGATTCGGTCCACATCATAATTGTTCAGATTGAGAGATACAACCAACGTATCGTCATGCAGGAACTATATCTTCTGGAGGTCATTGTCGGAAAAGGAGAGCTCATTAGTCCGCGCTCTCTTTGGCGCTGAACCTTCTTCATCGTCCTGCCAGCTCGACGGACTAATGACCATCTCGATCACATGGATGTGGCCGGTGACCGAAGGATTCAGAGGAGGAGGCTATTCGGGCTCGGGCTAGCGATCACCCCAATTCCTTGGCTCGAGCGCTCTCTTGAATTGATGCAGCCTACCCCTCTGGATGAGCCTCTTGATTTTATTCTTTAGCTGCCAGCACTCCTCGGTGTCGTGGCCGTGTTCCCAATGGTAGCAGCAATATTTGGTGGGGTCTCTCTGGGCCGCATTCCCTCGAAGAGGAGGTGGTCGAGGGAGCTGACGCTCTATCTCCATGAGATATCTACCCTTGGGGCAGTGAGCGGGGTGAACCGGCTGAACCTCCTAGGCGGGCTCCGGGTGCGGTTCCTTGGCAGTGGCGGAGGAACCGTTTGGCAGCGAGGTGGGCTCGGCTGGCGGGCAGATCGGTGCTTGTCTAACCCTTGGACTCCTTCTTCCTTGTCAGCTCGGTGCAGGCAGCTCTCTGTGATTCTTTGACTTTGGCGTACTTGTCCGCCAAGGCCATCATATCGGAGAGGTTCGGAGGGTAACTGACCTCCAACGCCATGTCAAAGTCACTCTCCTTCAACACTTTGCTCACCAGGGCAGACATGGCCACCTCATGATTAAGGTGGTCCACCTCCAGCATGATCGTATTGAAATGGCCGAGATATTTCTTCAAGGACTCCCCCTCTCTCTGCTTAACCTCAGAGAGGGAGTCAGACCTCTGCCGGTGGCGATGGCTACTAACAAACTGGTTGATGAAGAGGCAGCTCAACTCATCAAATGAACTGACGGAACCTAGTTTTAAGGCATTAAACCAGGTCCGAGCGAACCCTCAGAGGGTGAAAGGGAAGGCGCGGCAGAGGATCACATCTGATGCCCCATGGAACATCATGATCGATCGAAAGCTACTGAGGTGGTCATCGGGAGCGGAGGATCCATGATAGGGCTCAATGGCGGGTAACTTGACGTGAGAGGGAATCACTTCCTTCATGATCTCCTTTGAAAAGGGGATGCCCTGCTCCGCCTTATGCTAAAGCGGATGGGCTTGCTTGGCAGCATTCAACTACTGATGCATCTTCCTGAGTTGTCGGTGGATCTCCTCCTCAGGCATAGCAGGAGGAGCTGGGTGAGGAGAATCCTGAGACGGTGCCGAGTCGTGATGAGAGAACACCAGAGAGAGGGATTGGGCCCACCGAGATCTGGGAAGATCCTTGCCGCATACCCCTTGGGGACTAGCTTAGCTCCCTTAGGATGATGAGGGGGGTCTGCAACCCCATGCGGGCTGGAAGAAGAGATTGCTAGATGAACAGGGGCCGTGTTCTCTTCAGGAAGGTGCGGAGCATGTGCAGCTGGACGGGGAGCTTCAAAGTGCCCCTGGACAGATGGGCCAGAGCCTGGACCTGCTAGACCAGTGAGGCAAACTGGTCCTGGGTCACTGGGGCTGCTGGTGGCGATGGAGTCTCAGTCGGTGGTGGTGGCAGCGCTACACTGCTCACCAGATCAGGTCTTTGGAAGGCGACCTGGTTCGGGGTTTCAAAAGTAGCCTTTCTTCAATTGGCCATGGGAGAGGTTCTCTTCAAGATCAAGACCCTTATCTCCTGGATCACAAGTTTATGGGACTTGAGGGCCCTTCCTCTAGTGCTAATTTGTTGCTGTTGAAATCTGTCCTTCGACTCGGGCGTGATCAAGCTTCAGAGTGGGCTCCCTCCTGGGTGGACCTGCAAAACAGTCCTCACGCGAAAGGCGTTGGGGGTGGCCCTCCGCGGAAGACCCTTCGATGCTCAAGTTAGCGGAGATCAGCGATCAATAAATATGAGGAGAAGGCACTCGCTGAAGAGTCTCTCCAGGGTGGCCTTTCGAGAGCTCCGAACGGAGCGTTAATGGCGAGAAGGGGTGAGCAGAGGTAGATGAAGAGTGAGCTAGTAAAACAAGTGCGCATACCTGGGAAGTTGAAAGACGGTCGTATTTATAGAGGATCACCTGATTCCTTGGAGGTGTCGTGCGTCCGAAAGTCGTTAGGATTCGAATCCAGTTTGTTATGATGTTAGTAAGATTCGTATCTTATTGGTTAGAGGATCGACGGCTGGGAGAGCTGGTTGATGTCTTGAGATTCGGCGATTGTGTAGGCTCCAGGGCTCTAGGCTACTCTCAGGTGTGATTTTGTTTAGAATCTTACAGATTTAAACTCTCCTGTGCTGGATTCCGCACAAGCGCTTGGGTGCCGGGTCTGGCCGGGGCATAAGAATAACTCGGACTAGGACCAAGGTATAAGGATAACTCGGCTGGCGAGGCATGGTGATTAGCTCGGCTGGCGAGGCACGGTGAATAGCTCGACTGGCAAGGCATGGTGAATAACTCGGCTAGGACGAGGTATGGTGGATAGCTTGGCTGGCAAGACACGGCGAATAGCTCGGCTGGTAAGACACGGTGAATAGCTCGGCTGGCGAGGCACGGTGAATAGCTCGGCTAGGACCGAGGTATGGTGGATAGCTCGGCTGGCAAGATACGGCGAATAGCTTGGCTGGCAAGGCACGGTGAATAGCTCGGCTAGGACCGAGGTATGGTAGATAGCTCGGCTGGCAAGACACGGCGAATGGCTCGGTTGGCGAGGCACGACAAATAGCTCGGCTAGGACCAAGACACGGTAAATAGCTCAGCTAGCGAGGCACGGCGAATAGCTCGGCTAGGACCGAGGTATGGTGGATAGCTCGGCTGGCAAGACACAGTGAATGGCTCGGCTGGCGAGGCATGGTGAATAGCTCGGCTAGGACCGAGGTATGGTGGATAGCTCATTTCTAGCAGGCATCGCACAACGAGTGAGAGCCAGGATTCAGGGTGATCCTAACCTCTTGAACAATTATTAACATGATGACGATTTCACCCCTCAACATGTAGTGTTTCTCGTTCAAAATCTGCGACAAACAAGTAAAAGACATCCATTTAAAACTCTTGCCTTCTCAGAGTTCCAAATATTGGTTCAAGAATCTGCAAAAGAGTCCAAAAAGAGGTCTAGTAAGAAAGGGGCTGATAAGACAGCTGGTAATGAAAATGATAACCTGAATGGCAGGGTTCAATTCACACAACATACCTTGTACTGGGAGAGAATTAAGAATTTCTGATTAGCTCTTCAACGGTTTCAAATACAAATAAATTCTTCCAAACAACGTTGTAGGCTTTTCCTTGTTTTATCCTTTTGTTTTTTGATATTGTTCTTTAAAGTACTAATTTCTAGTTTTTTAGATGGCTAGATGTTGCAATTTTAACATATATATACACACGATTAAGATGATCCTATATATATATATATGTACTATCATGTACATGCGTTTTCTTTTTTAATGTGCTGCTAATAAGATTCTGCTTCCACTTTAAATGATGATGAGGTATCATCATTCACCGTAAGTTTTTGAGTGGTGATTGAATGAAAAGTTTTTTTTTATGCTTATTTTTTTTGCTAGCTTAAGTTGTAAAGAAGGAAACTAATTAGATAAAGAGAGACCGAAAAGGTCAGCAACTTCATGATTTTCGTTTTTTCTATGTTTTGTCACAGATATTTTCGGTTTTGTAACATGAGAGATTATTCTGTGCAAAATAATTTGTTCTTTTACTGGTGAGTTATACCTTGATGATTGTCTTAAATATAACTTTAGTCAATTTTAACTCCCCAACTCCCTGCTATTATAAAAATATCATCATCAGACTACATGATAAAGTTGTAATGGCCAGATAGAATATGGGGAAGTGAGGCAGGCATAGGTCTTGTCGGAGTTCATGTTCTTGTTGGGATTGTTTCCAACATAGATTATTTTTTTGAAAGAGAAATCTGGGTAGAGGAAGGTTTTCTATCAAGAAGAAAATAGATCTAGGGTTTCATAAGCACATCACTATAAAAATATTATTTTTGATTCTATGGGATTTTAAACATAATGCTGATAGACTAAAATTATATTGATCCCTATTGCATGTTTGTCAAACTAAATAACATGCATATCAAATATGTGAAAATATGGGACCAATAAATTTATCATGATAAAATGCAAACAATGAATAAATACATAAATACCTCGAGCCATTGATCCATGCAAATGGGTTGATATATTCTTCAGATCAGGATAAGGCGCTTCCATACCTTACAGTCTTTCTCAGCGATGGTGTAAAACTTCCGTAGAGACCAGGCGCAGGGACCTCTTTATTTTATTTTGCTTTATACCTTATCTATCCATCACATAGGGCGCTTCAAACGGATATAGTTGAGGGATGTTTATCTTAATCCTGGATTCAAATTTTGAATTCACGTAATCCCTTGATATCGAATATAGGACCATCTTAATTGTATCTAACCGATACGCTTAATGGAAAAAAAAACCAATATTCTTTCACTAGGTCCGTATATTCTATTACTATAGTAAGATACAAAATACATGGATCATAGCAATAGGTCATCTTAAATCTAGTATTATTAACCATGTATTACAATGCATTATATTTTCCAAACATAATCCCATATAACTTAATGAATAAACCCCATGTTTATTTTAGGTCCAACTTAATAAAGCTCATCACAAAATAAATGTGTACACTAAATAACTAAATGTGAAAAAACATCACAACCATAAAAAAGTTTCATTAATTATAAAATTCATCTATACAACGAATTAAAAAAAATAACCAAGACTCATACGGTCTACATGATCCTTAAACTTATGTTCTGGCATGCCTTTAGTCAAGGAATCAGCTATTATGGTGTGTCAGAAAGGAGAAATTGCATACTGTTAGACATGGTACATTCTATAATGAGCCTTGTAGATCTTTCAAAAATATTTTGTGATTATGTGCTATACACTACCAAATTACCCTCAACCGAGTTCCATCTAAATCAGTCAACTCGACTACTTATAAGATATGGTATGGAAAGAAACCATTCCTTAATCATTTAAAGGTTTGGGCCTATTACGCTTATGTGAAGTATAATGAATCAGATAAGCCTAAAGCTAGATCTGATAAATGCAATTTTATGGGGTATCCAAAACAAACAAAATGATACTACTTCTATCGCCCACTTAAGAAAAAAGTGTTTATCTCAAGACATGCGACATTTCTAGAGAATGAGATTCTTATAGAAAAGTATAGTAGAAATAAGATTGAACTTAGTGAAGCTTAAAAATCATAAATTAATAAAGATCGATTATCTTGAATGGAGCACATGCCTAATGCAGTGGGAGTTGAGCTAAAAACTCAACCCATATTTAGACAACCATTGCATGAGAAACAATAGGTAGCTTTAAGTACACACCAGCATGTAGATCTAGTAGGATGATTCACATCCCTGAGAAATATGAATTTCTCATAGAGGATGATGAGCCTACCAACTACGAAGAGGCAATGTCTAACATTGACTCTGGGAGATGGCTTGAGGCCATAAAATCTAAAATGGACTCCATGTACGACAACTAGGTATGGACCTTGGTTGATCCATCTGAAGGGGTAAAATACATTGGTTGCAAATGGGTTTTCAAGATGAAGACCGACATGGATGGTAATATGATTACCTATAAAGTAAGGCTAGTTGCAAAAGGTTACAAGCAAAGATAAGGTGTTAACTTTGATGAAACCTTTTCACCTGTAGCCATGCATAAGTCCAAAAGGATTTTGCTTGCAATAATAGCATATTTTGATTATGAGATCTGGCAGATGAATGTCAAGACCGCCTTCCTAAATGAAGATTTAGTAAAGGATATGTATATGATACAATTAGAGGGTTTTGAATCCATAGATCCTAAAAAAGTGTGCAAGCTACAAAGGTTTATTTATGGACTTAAGCAAGCCTCTAGAAGTTGAAACATCCGATTCGATGTGATAATCAAAGAGTTTGATTTCATCAAAAATGAGGATGATCCATGTGTGTACAAGAAGGTTAGTGGGAGTAATATTATTTTCTTGATATTATACATGGATGACATATTATTAATAGGAAACAATATATCCTTGCTTAAAGAAGTGAAGGATTAGTTGTCACGTAAATTCTCTAGGAAGGATTTGAAGAAGCAACCTATATACTAGGTACAAAGATCTATAGAGATAGATCTAGGAGTTTGCTTGGATTAACCCAAAGTACATATATAGATAAGATGCTAAAATAGTTTAGCATGAAGGAATCTAAGAGGGGATTCCTACCAATATCGCATGGGATACATCTGTCCAAGGACATGAGTCTTAAGACCCAAGAAAAAAGAGAGTACATGGATAGGATATCATATGCATTAGCAATTGGATCCATTATGTATGCGATGCTATGTACGAGGCCTGATGTTTCTTGTGCTTTGAGTATCATGAGTAGATATCAAGTAAACCCTAGTGAAAAACATTGGATGGCAATCAAGAATATCCTTAAGTACGTACTTGCAAAGGACGAAGGATATGTTCTTGGTTTATGGAGGACCCAACCTTATAGTTTGGGGTTACACGGATTCTAGTTTTTAGTCTGATAGAGATGATTATAAATCACAATTAGGCTATGTGTTCACACTCAATGGTGGTGCAATCAGCTGAAAGAGATTCAAGTAGGAGATGATCGCCAACTCTACGACTGAAGCCAAGTATATCGCAGCATCAGATGCAGCTGAAGAAGCAGTTTGGATAAAAAACTTTATTACTGAACTTGTAGTGGTTGAAGTGATTACATGAATTCTAGTTTATTACATGGATTATAGTTTATTACTGAACTTGTACATCACAGTATCATTAAGGGATTGTTCGGAGCCATGTGGTTGAAGTTGCACTACATGTCAAGTTGTAGTACTGCTCATCTCATTTGAAGTAATATAACCTAACTATGTATTGTAAGTTAAATTATATTTAGACATTAAGTGAGATAAAAATATGCAAGTTAACTCGTAGGCAAATTGGCCCCAAAGCCAACCTATAGGAAATCTTTTTGTACTTTTGAAACACGAGAACAGTCATGTTTAACTCTCCCAAGGCTGGTCCACAGCTCGGATAAAGAAGTAGGGTTGTGTTAGATAGCTGACAACCAGCATAAAACTCTGACAGATCACTTAAAATAGAAATCTACTAAATCAAACTATGCAAAGAGCTAGAACATCCCCGTTAACCAATGCGTTGCATCTGCCTCTGGATGTTTCAAAAATGGGCAAGGTGTGCCGCACCGATGCCCGAGTGCGTTGATAAGTAAGCAAGGGTCCCTGCATTATGAACGAGTGTAGGTAAAGAAGTTAGTCCATGATAATTAGCTTAGAACAACAACTTGAAATGTAAGAACACTAACAGGTAATGCTATGGAGATGGTGGACACTATGATTAGGAGAAAAGTAACTATAATATGCTTATAAGAAACTAAATGAGTAGGTGAAAGATCTAGAGAAATAGAGAATACAAGATATAAATTATATTATATTGAAAAATAAAAAATAGAAATGGAGTAGGAATAATTGCAAACAAAAATTTTAAGAAATATGTTGTTAAAGTAACTAGAAAAGAAAATCGGATTATATTACTAAAACTTATAATTGAGAGAATATAATGAACATAATTAGTGCATATGCACCACAAGTAGGATTAGACCAACAAACTAAGATAATTTTGGGAAGACATAGATGAAGTAATGCAAATATACTACAACGAGAAAAGATATATATATATAGGAGATTTTAATTGACATGTAGGAAAATAAAGGAATGATATAAAATGGTACATGAAGGAATTTATGGATTTGGAAATAGGAATAAAGTCGGTGTGAACTTATTAGATTTTGTAGTGGCATATGATCTAACAATAGCAAACACTTGTTTCAAAAAGTAAGATGAACATTTAATAATATTTAAAAGTGAATCTAATAAAGTCAAATAGATTTTTTCTTAATTAGAAAGGTAGATAAAATAACATACAAAAAGTGTAAAGTTATTTCAGAAAAAAGTTTAACTTCACAACATAGGATAATGATAGCAGACATATAGATAAAAATAAAATATAGAGTAAAACGTAAAACTATTAATCCAAAAAATAAATGGTAAAATTTAAAAGGAGAAAAACTAGAATTATTTAAAGAAAAGTTAGTAAGAGTAATAACTATGAATATAAATAGTGATCATAACTTAATGTAGGAAAAAGCAACTAAATGCATAAAAAACATAGCAAAAGAAGTTTTAAAAGAATCAAAAGGAGTAGGACTAGTACAAAAAGAAACTTGATGGTGGAACAAGAAAGTTTAAGTAGCCATCAAGATTAAAAGGATGAACTACACAATTTGGCAAGAGGCTAGAGATGAAGAAAGTCTCAAAAAGTATAGGGATGCAAAGAAAGAAGCTAAAAAAGTGGTAAGTAATGCCAAACTTAAAGCCTGTAATGATTTATATAATAGACTAGATACAAAAGAAGGTGAAAAGACTATATATAAACTAACAAAACTAAGAGAAAAAAAAATAGACTATATTAAATGTATTAAGAATGAAGATAAAAAAGTCTTAGTAAAAGAAGAAGAGATAAAAGAATGATGAAAAAGTTATTTTAAAAAATTATTAAATAAAAATAATTTAATAAATTTAACGGTAGAAAAATATGATAACCTAGGAGTAACAAATGAATATAAATTTTTTCGTAGATTTAGCATGCTTGAGATTAAAAAGGCTTTGAGTAAAATAAAAAATGCAAAGGCATTTGGTCCAGATGCAATCCCTATTGAGGCTTGAAAAGGCTTAAGAGAAATTAGAGTCATGTGGTTAGTCAATTTATTTAATAGGATTGTAGCAACTAAAGAATATCGAATGACTGAAGAAAAAGCATATTAATACACATATACAAAAATAAAAGAGATATTCAAAATTGTACAAATTATAGAAAAATTAAGCTAATAAGTCATATAATGAAATTATGGGAGAGAGTAATAGAAAATTGAATAAGAACTAAAACTTTGGTGTCAAATAATCAATTTGGATTTATACCTAAAAGATCGACCATGGAAGCTATTTATTTATTAAGAAGATTAATGGAGAAGTATAGAAAAAAGAAAAAAGACCTTCATGTAGTCTTTATTGATTTAAAGAAAGCGTATAATAGAGTATTTAGAGAAATAATATGATGGGGTTTAGAGAAAAAAGAAGTTACCAAAAGGTACATAGAATTTTAGAACATCGATAAAATAAAAAAATAAAATTTCATTATCATACATGTTTCAACCATGATTTATGTAAGAATTGTACTCTCCAAGAATGCTTAGAGCTAAATCTCTCTTTTTGCTCCTTTTTTAGATGGTGCTCTTGATGAAAAAAACCAATTGCCATATATGAGGAGAGAAAAAAAGACCTAACCTATTTATAATAAAACCCTAATAGGCCCTTCCATCACTTGCAGACTCATACAAACCAACCACATCAGTCAATAAAGGTGCACTCAAACTCATAACAAATGGATCACATTTTAATCAACAGTGGGCTCCTCGGACTTGTATCATTGGACCAATTCATTCAGCTAGTTTTATAAAATTAAAATCATAACAATTAATGGTTTCCCACATATGGAAATTTTTTAATATTTTTTCATTTGGGTAACATTAATTGTAGTTGATCAAGTTTTGAAAATAATTGTTTATTTGAAAAATGACACTAGGACCGAATAGTTAGACTTGATGAGGCCACAAATTTTGAAAATATTTGGTTCTCTGAAACAACACCTTAGAAAACAATCCAGTCTCGTGAAAGCTACTCATACCAAATCATGGTAGTCGTTATGCCTCTTATTGACATAAGACTAATCCATGGTTACAAATGCTAATACCATCCACTAACATAGATCATGATGTGGTAGTGTGGTAAGAAAATAACATGCCAACTATAATCCTGTAAGTGTTGTTTTCATTTTTCGGTCCACTAAATGATTTCCCATAAAACTTTAACCTTCAATCAAATCTAGAGAAATTCCATACAACATCTATAATATCCCTGGCTTGTCTCTTATAAAATACCTCAAGGTTTTCTTTATGATGTCATTAATTAAAAGACATACATAACTAACACTCAAGACCAACAATAAATCTTAAGTTTTCGAAAGCATGACATGTCATATATCAAGAATATGCACATATAAATAAAAGAAATATGATATCAATAAAAACAATGATTATCATCATATATCAAATAAATGTACACAAAAAAAAGGTTCAATGTACATATGCAAAAGTCAACTTGCAAGAGTTCAATGTAACATATATATTATCATGTTTCATAACCGATTGAGTTAGTTACTTGGTTGATACAACAATAATCATGCCTTTTGTACCAATGTATATGAAAATAATGTCTCCTTTCTTTATTAATTTTTGACTATCAAATATTTAATCTCCATATATTTAGATCTACTTACTATTTATTGTTCTTAAAAAGAACACAATATAACTTTAGTAGTCTAGAGATGGAATAAAAAATAATAAGCCCTAAAATTAAATTTCTTAGCTATATAGCTAGTGTTGTACTCCATAGCATGCAACCCAATACACATGATATAATATAAAAAGTCGTGAGTGTCTCTCAACACTTATAAAAAATGGCTCCTCTAGCTAAAACAAATTTATATCCTATAGTGGATTTTATGTCAATAAAATAATTTGCAAAATCTAAATCGTAGTAATTAATTATTCAAGATTATCCATCTTCCTACAAACTAACATAAATTCTTTTGTTCTTATCAAGTACCTTATTAATATCTTGGTAGCCTTTCAATGCTCAAACTAATATTTGATAAATATTTTCTAAGAATACACACTGCATAAGCAATGTTTAGTCTAGTGCAAATTTGTGTACATCAGAAATCAACCATTGACACTATATAAAATATCCATATGAAATTTCTGTGCCAGTCATCAAATGCATCGTTACAATAACAAGTATCCACACACCTATCCAAGTATCTCCATACTTTAGCTTGTGAGATCAACTGGTCATAACATAGGTGAAGATATGCAATGTGTGCTAGTCTCACGACATTCGATAGTACCTAGTCCTATCTACGCATCAACTAAAAAAATTTAAAGAATCAAATCATAATGAACAATTTTGGATCTCATAATTTGTAATCTTTATTACAAATTTTATATTCACAATTCACATTCTTTAGGCTTTATCTTATAGATAAAATATATCCAAAAATATTTATAAGAAAATACTAGAATAGATAAAGAAACCAATAAAATTTAATTTGCATTCATAATGTAATGTGTACGAAATAACATCCAATCTGATTTGATCTAAGGCATACACTAACATCTTATTCTTTCTAAACCATAAATCCTTAAGACATTTGATCTAAGGATAGCTAGCTTTAGATTATCCTATGACAAATGCATTTTGTGCCATTAGTTCTCTATCTACATCCTTGGTTGTTCTATAGTTATTCCAAAATGCTGTTGTAGGCTTGTTCCTTGATTTATCTTTTTTCTTTTTCTAGTACTAATTTTTAAAGTACTAATTTTTAAAATATTTGTGTAAATTTCTTAATTATAAATATCTATTTAAGAATTTATAAATTACTAATTAAATATTATAGTTTTATTTTCTTATGCAAAATTAATGTTTTTATGCCTACTGTTACATAGTTATTTTCGCATAGCTATTTATTGCAAGTACTAAAGAACTACTATTATTATGAGAATTTTATTGAAAGAAAAAAAAAAGAAATTCTAGGCTTTGAAAAAAAGAAATTAAATTTTTTTTAAAATATATATAATTATATAAATAAGTGAATATTAATGAATACAAAATTATTGGTGGTAAAATATGACTAAAAACAAATAACTCTTAGTCCATTATGTAATTAACTGGTGAATGATAACTAACGATTGATATCAAGATTCATCTTCACAGGAGATATATATATGAAAGAAGGAAATCCTAATCCATAAGGTTAAATGTGATGCACTGGCCCTACAGGGATTTATGTGACCATGATTTGTGACTGTAAAGTATTAGTAATATAATGATATAAAAATTATTAATGATGGATGACTTAAAAATTTTGAACATGATGATATAAAAGTTACGATATGAAAAGTTTTGAGAATTAGTTAAAGATACATCAAAATTTATAAGTATTAGTATATTAATGACATGCAAAGTTATGAACTATAAGTTTTTGATTTTTAATTAATGATATGTATTGTTTCATAAAAAGTTTTGTAAATCTTCACTTGCTTGATCCACCTATTTTATGCTTAGTATTTTTGAGCGAAAGCTCATAAAACTCTATTATTATTTTTTATTTTAGAGACCAAGAAATAAGTAGGAGTCAAGTAGAATCTAGTCCTTTTATTTTAATTATGTGCAATTTCTTTGCATATAATACCTTGCATACTAGGAATTTATTTTCAAGTAAGTGTGCGATGGATTGCGGTGCTTTAAATCTATCCCAGGTCTAGGGCATGAGAATTATAATTGTAATATCCTAAAATAGTCCTACATCCGATGTGAAAGAAAAGTTTAAAGAGCTTATAACTTAGGTTTACTTGCTACTAATTAACTTGCACTCAAATTTTTAAAGTCATATGGATCGATCTATTAATAGTTAATTAGACCAACAGGTGGGCTTAGGCATTATAAATGATATCAGAGCTAATCTAGTTGTGCATAAGTTGGTGGTCAAAAAGAAAAATGATAGAGTATCAGCATAGCATGGAGCCACCATTACAATATCAATGACCCTGCCTAGGATAGATTTTAGTTAGCTTATAATATGTAGCGAGAACATCGCTTAATAAGGAGGGAAGATTATAATAACTCCAAAATTGTTCCACGAAGGATGTGAAAGAAAACTTTGAAGAGCTTATAACTCAGGTTCATCTGCTATCAATTAACTTGCACTCGTATTTTTGAAGCTATATAAATCGATCCATTAACAATTAATTGAACCAATAGGTAGGCTTGGAGTATTATGAAATTACCTCCCAAACTTATAAAAAGCTTAGAACAGTGATATTTTGGAATGGTCTAAAGTAACATTCACCCTAATTTTTATAAAAAAGTATATGAATCATTTAGGTATCATACTACCAAGGATGCCTAAATAACAAGTATCCATTGAAATAACATCACGCAACACCTTATTTCTACAATACTTTTCAATGGAAAATTGAACTGAGCAACTTTTATAAATTTGTACCTCCTTTCATTTATTGAGCTATGAAAATTTATAGGGATGTAGGTGTTCATAATGGGTTCTCCAAAGAGCATAGGATTCTGCGAATGATAGAGGATGATTCACATTCATGCTTATCCATGGATGATGGAAAATACAGCAAGAATTGTTAGCTTGATGGTGGATAACACCACCAATGAGTGACCAAGAGACCTAGAAAGCACAAGATTATGTAGAAAGGGAAGACGATTCGGGTTCATGCTTATCCATAAGAAAACTCTTTTTGCCCACTTTGGGTCGGGAGAACTTTGAAGCCAGTGTGCTTCATGAAGTAGCGTTGCCTTGAAGTCAAGACCCTGTATTCCTTCGTTGCTTGGAAGATTTGCTAGCTGCTCTATATAAGGAAGGAAGTTCCCTAGCCTATACCCAAGTGACCAAAGCAAAGAAATTAAAGCTCAAGTCTTTCAGGCCTTCAGACAAAGACCATGATGAGTGGCCAAGTCAGAGATCAGGTACGAGATACTATTGAGCAGGGGTTTGATCAACTTCATAGGTTTGCTGATGTCCTCACGCGAGAGGCATTGGGGGTGGCCCTACGCGGAAGACCCTCAGACGCTCAAGTCAGTGGAGATCAGTGATCAACAAATTAGAGGAGAAGGCTCTCGCTGAAGAGTCTCTCCAAGGATGGCCTTTCGAGAGTTCTGAGCCGAGCGCTAATGGCAGAAAATATGGGAAGCCAAGGCAGAAAGAGAGCGTGCCAGTGAGCCGTTAAGATGGAATAAAGGCCACATGCATGATGGCACGTACCTTAGAAGCAGGAAGACGGTCATATTTATAGAGGGTCACCTGACTGCTTGGAGGCATCGTGGGTCTGAAAGCCGTTAAGATCTGAATCAAGTTTGTTATGATGCCAGCTGGATCCGTATCTTGTCAGTTAGAGGATCGACGGCTGGGAGAGCTAGTTGATGCCATGAGGTTTAATATCATATGGACCTAGGCCACTCTTACGGGTCCTAGGCCACCTCTGGGCATGATTCGCCGCATGGAATCTTATTCAGTTATAGTTGATTCAAATTCTTATGCGCCGGATTCTGAAGAGGTATTTTGAATGCTGTGGTTTGGTCACCATGGTTCCGCGGAGGTAGGTGCCAAGGGGCCAACGTGGCAGCCATAAATGCCTTAATGCATGGAAGAAAAAAAGGCATTAAATGCCTTAAAGTAGGTGGATGCATGTGGCCTTTATGAGGCCATAAATGCCTTGATGCAAGAGACATAGCATGGTTGCGGAGGCCGAGGTATGTTTGCCGAGGCTGAAGCTGGCCGAGCTATGCTGAATCTGGCCGAGCTATGTTGGCTGAGCTATGTTGAAGCTAGCCATGGCTGAGGCTGGCTGAGCTATGTTGGCCGAGCTATGTTGGCTGAGCTATGTTGGCCGGAATGAGAGCACCTCGGCCTGAATGAGGGGCATGCTTTCTTTTTTCTTTTATTCCATGCCAAGTCATTATGACCGTTTCTGCACCATTAAATGCTCCAGTCTATTGAGTTGACTGCTGGATATTAATGAGGTGGCCCTTGAGAGAACCCACGCACATAACGTGGCCCTTTTTTTCCTCTTGTTCTCTTTCTTCATTATGAGGAGACACTTGTTGCTAGAATATCGTGCCAGCTAGCCAACTGGCAAGCAGGGCATTTGGATTGGACGCGACCCATCGCCAATGTGAGCGGTCAACAATGCAATGATGATTTTACCCCTCAACATACCCGTAAGTCGGCTTTATATATAAAGCCTCCACTGCCTAACTAGTAACTACTACTGTATTAAATAATTATGGAATAAAGCTGAGTTTGCTTCAAAACATTCGTTTCTGGCATCTTTACATAAATGTTAATCATAGCCTTACTTTAAAAGGTTAAGAACGGACACACTATGCTCTTATAATACCTTGGTTGCTTGCACGAAGACCTTATCAAATACAATAGTCTAGCACATGGTTAGTTATAATCTCAGTGAATGGGCTGCTTCCTTTTTCATTTTTTTTTCCTTTTTTGTGGAGATAACATGAATAATCAACCTTTTCATTTTTGTTATGATAGGAGCATGTTCTGATATCAGTTGTTGTAGCAAAGGCATTCTCAAAATGAAATACCAAAGAGGAAGACAAATCTTGAAGTGAAACACCTAAGAGAGACAAAAGGGTAAAATCAAAATAAGAGAGTAAACATAGGGTTTTACATCATTCAGTCACTGGCTTACATTCACCAGGATCTCTTCCTCATCAAAGACTCTCTCTCAAATCCCTAATCCCTCATGTAGGGTCTCTTGTAAACTCTCACAATAACTTTCTATATCTACATCCTTGATTGTTGTATGGTTATTCCAACATGCTGTTAATGTAGGGCTTGTTCCAGGATTTATCTTTTTTTATTCCCTGGTACTATTCTTTAAAGTACTAATATCTAATTTTTTAGATGGCTAGCTGTTGCATTATAAAAAAAAGATTATATCAGAGATCAGGTACGATATACCATTGAGCTGGGGTTTGATCAACTTCATAGGGTTGCTGATGTTGTCACCTTTGTTGGGATTGTTTCCAACACATTATTTTTGAAAGAAAAATCTGGGTAGAGGAAGGTTTTCTATCAATAAGAAAAATATATTTAGGGTTTTATAAGCACACCACTACCAAAATATTGTTTCGGTTCTATGGGATTTTAAACATATGCCTCTTATCCATATGAGGCTACCATACCAAAGCATAATAAAAAAGGCCCAACTATGTATAGGTCCAACTCAGACTAAAAATAATAAATAAAATAAAATAAAATACTAAAAATTAACAACCATTATTGTTGCCCATATGAAGCAACCCAAGAGGGGGGATGAATTGTGTTCTTAAAAATTTAATGCACTGGAATATGCTTTTCACAAATTGAAATTTAATTGGTAGTAGTGTAGTGAGGTAAAAGTGTAAGTATCAAAGAAAATAAGCAAGTAATCACAAACACAATAATTTTTATAGTGGTTCGGCACCAACCCAGAACCTACGTCCGCTCCCCAAAAACTCCTTAGGAATTTTCACTCCAATCGTTTCACCAAATGATTACAACCTCTAGCCTACTAGGCTAGCAACATGCCACATGGCACAAGGTGTCCTTTCAACAAATTACAAGGGTTAAATCCAACCCTTTACAAGTTTCAAACCAAATGAAACTTTAAACACAAGATCAGATGAAAAGTAGTAAGTACACAAAGCTTCTATAGTGAGATATTCATAAATAAATACTTTACAACTTTGAAAATGACTCCACAAATGGGCTTCCTCTTTCGAATGAATGTCAGCGCAATAAATGAAGCCTCTTTGAGGATCTAGCTGAAGCTTTGAATGCCTTGGAGTTTTCTTGACACAGTAAGGGTGGAACAATCAATAATCTTTAATAGCCCTCACATATTCAATGCAAAATCTTCTCTTTCTTTCTTATTGAATATTCTCAGATGTAAGCAATAATTTTTTCACTGTTCACCATTGCTCACTGGTTAGCACCTTGGCTATTTAAAGCACTTCAAAAAATCTAGTTGTTAGAAATGACAACGGAAAGGAAAAGACAAAAAAAAAGGGAAGCAAACTAGTCATTGAAGAGATTTTCCCAAACTCCAGTCGGCTGGAATCAACCTCTAGTCGGTTGGATTCAAAAGTTGTTCGTCCAGAAGGAAAGCAAAGCAAGTCTACTTGACTAGGAGTGATGTCCAATTGGCTGGTTTCAAGAAATGTTCTGCCAAAAGAAAGAATATTTTTAATTCCAGTTGACTAAAAGACAGCTCAGTCGGCTGGATTGGAAAAGTTCACTGCCAAGAGAAAGAACAAATTTAATTCTAATTGACTGAAGGATAGTTTAGTTAGCTAGATTGTAAAAGAACTTTAATTTTAATTGACTGAAGGATAGCTTAGTCGGCTGGATTGTAAAAGAACTTTAATTCCAATTGACTGAAGGATAGCTCAGTCAGTTTGATTGCAAAAGAACTTTAATTCCAATTAACTGAAGGATACCTTAGTCGGTTGGATTGTAAAAGAACTTTAATTCCAGTTGTTGTTTTCTTCTTCATGTACCTCTTGTATTGTTGAGTCTTCTTTATCTTCCAAAGTGATATCCTTAATTTGATCTTCACTTTCATCTGCATCATTTAAGACCTTTCTCATTCTTAATGGAAGATCATTAGACTAATCAAATATAACATGAATTGATTCTTCAACTACTAAAGTTTTTTTATTAAATATTCTATAAGCTCTACTATGAGAAGAATAACCAAGAAAAAATTCTTCTTCAGATTTAGCATCAAATTTATCTAATTTTAATTTTTCATTATTCAAAATAAAACATCACAACCAAAAATATGAAAATAACCAATGTTGAGTTTTCTACCTTTAGAAAGTTTATATGGGGTCTTTTTCAAAATAGACTAATTAATGCACAATTTAAAACATAGCATGCTTTATTGATAGCTTCGATCTAAAAATATTTTGAAAAATTGCTTTCACACACATGGTATGGGTTATTTCTTTCAAAGTTCTATTCTTTCTTTTACTATCCCATTTTGTTGGGGTATCCTACGTCCAGAAAAATTATTCTCAATGACATTTTCATTGCAAAAGTTTCAAAAGATTGATTTTCAAATTCTTTGCGATGATCACTCTAAATAGATAAAACAAAAGAATATTTTTTATTTGTAATGTTTTTAAATAATTTTTGAAATGCAAAAAAAATTTCTTCTTTGCCAACTAAAAATAAAACCCATGTAAATCGTGAAAAGTCATCGATCACAACAAACCATATCTTTTTTTTCCTAGACTAGTAGTTCTTGTTGGATCAAACAAGTCCATATGCAAGAGTTCCAAAGGTCTAGTGGGTGAAACCAAGTTTTTTTATTTAAAATATACTCAAGTTTGTTTTTCAAGCTGACATGCATCATAAATTTTATCTTTTTTAAAACTAATTTTGGCAAACCATTTACTAAATCCTTTTAATTAGTTTAAATAATAAATCCATGCTTGCATGAGCTTATATATGATGCCGCAGCCAACTATTATCAGTTTTAGCATTCATAACAACTAAGCATTCAATATTTTGGTCATGCAGATTATTTAAATTAATAATATATACATTACCATGCCTATGACCAACAAATTTCATGTACTCATCAGTAGGATTTACTATGCATAAGGATGATTCAAATCTAACTCCAAAACCCTTGTCACATAATTGACTAATGCAAAGCAAATTATGTTTTAAGCCATCTACAAGTATAATATTATCAATGTAAGCATGAGGTGTGATACCTATTTTACCAATGCCAATAAATTTACCTTGGCCATTATCTCCAAAAGTAATAATACCTTCAACTTTTGCATCCAAAGTTATAAATTGTGATTTATCATCCGTCATGTGTCTTGCGCACCCGCTATCCAGGTACCATTTTTTTTATTTGCTCGGGTTGCAAGACACACCTGCATGCACATTTAACTCTTACTTTTAGGTACCCAAGCTTTCTTGGGTCCTTTGGAGTTAGCTAAAATGGTTCTTTTTGGAACTTATATCTTTTTAAACATTGTGTGTATGACATAAATATGATTTGTGTCTAAGCTTACCATATTTAAAATATATAATTTTAGTAGACTCACTAGCATGCACATAAATATTTTTTAAAAACTTTTATCTTTTTAAAGGATCATATTCAAGACCAACTTTATTGTAAATAGCTCTTTGACTATTAAGAATAATTTCTAATTTATTTGAGCTTAAAGTAAATTCATCTACAATAGATTTTAATCTATCTACTTCATTTTTAAATCTTAATTTTTTTAAGCAAGGATTCATTTTCTTTTGAAAATCTTTCTTTTTCCAAACTTAGGTCCTTAACTTGATCTTTCAATTCTTTATTTTTTGAACTTAAGTTAGAAAAATTATCAAGCAATTCATAAAATTCACCATGTAATTCATCAAAAGTAAAGTCATCTAGAATGCTTGGACTTACCTCATCATCATTTGCTATGAAACATACATTAGCGACCTCATTTTTATTTCCTCTTCAGAGCTTGTAACGTCGCTGTCACTCCAAGTAGGTACCATGACTTTCTTCTTTATTCTTTTAGGGCCTTTCTTCAATTGGAGATATTTTGATCTGGTATGTTCTCGCTTCTTACATTCGTAGCATATAAAGGGGCTGATTTTTCTCTTTTTCTTTACTATGTTTCCCTTTCATGAATTGTTTCTTCTTCCTCCAAATTTCTTCTTTCTCATATATTTCTTAAACTTTGGGTGATGAGTGCTATCTCATCATCCTCCTCATTGTCACTACTTATCTCCTCACTCTCATCATTTGTGTGGAACTCTTTAGTGCTATAGTTTTTTTTTTCTTTGACTCATCTTCATCAATATGTTGTTGCTGCTATTGCTCATAAGTTATCAATGAACTAATTAATTCTTCAAGAGATAAGGTATTGAGGTCCTTGGCTTTTTGAATTGTAGTGACTTTGGCCTCCCAAGATCTAGGTAAGGATCTCAAAATTTTTCTAATAAGATCATCATTAGTATATGATTTTTCTAGGCTTTTCAGCTCATTAATGATATCGATAAATCTTGTAAGCATATCAGTAATACTTTTAGCATAATCCATTTTAAACAGTTCATATTTATGAACAAGCATGCTTATTTTAGATTCTTTGACTTAATTTATACCCTCATGAGTAACCTCAAGTCTATTCCAAATTTTTTTATAGAAATACAAGTGGAAATTTGATTATATTCATTGGCATCAAGTGAACAATAAAGCACATTCATGGCTTTAGCATTCAATTGAGCCATATTTTTACCATACTAATCCCATTCCGTTTTTGGCTTTGGAATGTCAAGACCATTTGTCTTGATTGTAGGTGTGTGTGGGTCATTGATTATAATTCTTTATAAATCATAATCTAGTTATTGGATGAAAATTTTCATCCACACTTTTCAATAAGTATAGTTTGTTCCATTGAACAAAGGTGGTTTATTAGTTGACTATCCCTCAATCAAAACTAAACCCATTTGGATTGCTAATGATCTTTGGCTCCATGCTTATTAAAACAAAAGAAATTAGGAGCACTAGGCTCTGATACCACTTGTTGCTCAGATGAAACAACCTAAGAGGGGGGATGAATTGGGTTCTTAAAAATTTAATACACATGAATATGCTTTTCACAAATTGAAATTTAATTGGTAGTGGTGTAGTAAGGTGATTGTGGAAGTATCAAAGAAAATAAGCAAGCAATCACAAACACAATAATTTTTACAGTGGTCTGCGCTTACCCAGCACCTACGTTCACTCCCCCAGAACCCCTTGAAAATTTTCACTCCAATCATTTTACCAAATGATTACAACCTCTAGCCTCCTAGGCTAGCAACATGCCATATGGCACAAGGTGGCCTTACAACAAATTACAAGGGTTAAATCAAACCCTTTATAAGTTTCAAACCAAATGAAACTTTAAACACAAGATTAGATGAAAAGTAGTGAGTAGACAAAGCTCCTATAGTGAGCAAATATTCAAAAATAAATACTTTACAACTTTGAAGATGACTTCACAAATGGGCTTCTTCTTTTGGATAAATGTCAACAATAAATGAAGCCTCTTTGGGGATGTAGGTAAAGCTTTGAATGCCTTGGAGTTTTCTTAACATAGCAAGGATGGAACAATCAATGATCTTCAAGAGTCCTCACGTATTCAATGCAAAAGCTTCTCTTTCTTTCTCACTGAATATTCTCGGATGTAAGCAATAAATTTTTCACTATTCACCCTTGCTTACTAGTTAGCACCTTGGCTATTTAAAGCACATCAAAAATCTAGCCATTAGAAATGAAAATGGAAAGGAAAAGAAAAGAAAAATAGGAAGAGAACTAGCCATTGAAGAGATTTTCCCAAACTCCAGTCCGCTGGAATCAACCTCTAGTTGGCTAGATTCAAAACTTGTTCGGCTAGAAGGAAAAGCAAAGCAAGTTCAGTCAACTGGGAGTGATGTCCAGTTGGCTGGTTTCAAGAAATGTTCTACCAAAAGAAAGAACAGCTTTAATTCTAGTTGACTAAAGGATAGCCCGGTCGGCTGGAATGGACAAGTTCACTACCAAGAGAAAGAACAGCTTTAATTCCAGTTGACTGAAGGATAACTCAATCGGTTGGATTGTAAAAGAACTTTAGTTCCAGTTGCAAGTGCATTTGCAAGTTCAGTCGGCTGGAGATTGCTTCTAGTCAGATAAGGAAAAAAGAGAAGGCTTAGCCAAAGCTTCCAAGCGGTTGGGGGATCATTCTAGTTGACTAGAATAAGACTCCAGTCGACTAGAAACAACTTGCACATGGTTTCTTCAATGAAAATAACCTTCCAGTTGGCTCGAAATCAATTCCAGTCAACTGAAATCCAATCATTCATGGCTAAGGGAGGATTCCAGATGGCTGAGAGTTGATGAAATGGATATCAAAGGCTTCAGTTGGGTGGAAGAAAAAATTCCTTCACCCAGCCAAGCTCTTATTTACCTTCCTTTGAGCTTTAAAAATTTGAGATGACTTCTTTGGACTCAATCTTTTATGATAAGACTTTGAAAAGTCTTTTCCTTCACTTTGGTACATTATATTATCCTTCAATGATCTTTATCTCCACAATAAATACATTAGTACCATACTTAATTGCTTTGTAATAATCAAAATCAATATGAGGTAAACAATTATATTTTAACACTCTCCTTTAATGGTTGTTCTTGGATACCCATAAGATCTCTAAAGTGAATGAATTTTTTCTTGGATAATGCCTTGGTGAAAATATCTGCCATTTGGTCTTGAGTCCTCACATACTTCACTTCAACTTCTTTTTCTTCTACCACATCTCTTGTGTAATGGTACTTGATTTTGATGTGCTTGGTGTGGCTATGATATATAGTATTCTTTGTCATAGAAATGATAGACTTCTTGTCACATAGTAGTATTGTAGCTTCTTCTTGCTTTTCACCATATCTTCAAGTATTCTTCTCAACCAAATTATTTGTTGTGCTGCTAAAGTAGTTGAAATATATTCAGCTTTAGAAGATGATAATGCCACTGTATTTTGCTTCTTAGATGCCCAAGATATGACACCTGATCCATAGAAGAATACATAGCATGATGTACTCTTCATGTCATCAATGCTTCCAACCTAATTACTATCACAAAACCCAAATAACTTCACAATATCATCCTGATTTCTTTCATATATGATCCCATAATATTTAGTATCTTTGATGTATCTCAAAACTCTTTTTGCTTGTCCAAAGTGAATCTTACTTGGTTTTTGTATAAATCTGAAAAGTAAACATGATGCAAATATTATGTCTGGCCTTGTAATTGTTAGATACAATAAAATTCCAATAATGCTTATGTATAATTGTGCATTAGCTTCACCACTTTCGTCAACTTCTCATTTACCACAAAAGGTATTTCCATAATATTGTAATTTTTCATTTTGAATTTTTTTAAGACTGCCTTCTACATGCTTCTTTTGACTGATAAAGATACCATCTTTACTTTGATTGATTTCAATTTTTAAAAAATAATGAAGCAAACCATATCATTCATTTCATATTTTCTCATCATATCACTTTTGAAAGTCAAGATCATATTCTTATTGCTACCAGTAATAATTAAATCATCAACATAAAGAGAGACAATGATAATATTATTACCTTGCTTCTTCACATAAAGTGTTGAGTCACTTGAACTTCTTAAAAACCTTTTTCATTGAAGTAAGTATCAATTTGAGAGTATCATGCTCTGGGTGCTTGCTTCAGCCCATATAATGCTTTCTTCAACTTGCATACATTGTTTTCTTGACCTTTGATGATGAAGCTTTGACGTTGTTCAACATAAATTTCGTCTTCTAATACTTCATTCAAGAATGTTGACTTTACATCTATTTGGTATAGTTTTTAACATTTATGTGCTGCCATAGAAAAGAGAGTTCTAATTGTATCATGTCTAGCACCAGGTGCAAAAGTTTCTTGATAATCAATACCAAGTAATTGAGTGTATCTCTTTGCTACAAATATTGCTTTGTGTCTTTAAATGTGATGCAGGACCAATTCTAATGCAAGTAAATTTTATATGATTAATAATTGTAGTTGATTAGTCTTCGAGATAATAGTCTAAGAGGGATTCAGAAAAACTCACAGTAACTCCGCACGCAAATAGTTTCACAGAAAAGTAAAGAAGAAAGATTGCTGAGGCTAAGAAGCCCCAGTAGGGCCTGCTCTTCCACAATAAAGTTACTAACATATCAGAGGGGTATGTCTGGCAAGATGAGGAGATCGAAATGCTAAAGAGATCGCTTTGTCTGGCGGATGCACCCTGGATGACTAAGCCCTGAGCCTGTGGATCTGCGACTAAGTATCCACTGACCTGGATGGCGATCACCTTGAATCTTGGATTCATGGTTACTGAGGGACCTGCAAGAACACCATCCAAGGATTAAAGAACAAGAGAAAAAAGTTAGATTAGAGGAAAAGAGGTAAGGAAGAAGTAGAGAAGGAGAGGTGGCCAAGAGGCTCTTGGGCATCCACTAGAGGAAAACAAGGACAGTGGCCAGGGTTTCTTTTGAAGATTGGGATGTTGGCACGTGCAGGAGAAAGAAATCAAGAGCACCAGAGAATAAATAACAAAACTCACAATAATTCAAAACTAGATTGATTGATTAATAATTCAAAGATTCGTAATTCATAGGGTCTCTTTTATAGAGCAAGAGACTTAGGGCCCAAGTAAATATAGATATGGAAAGAAAAGGGGCATCCACTTTCTTTCTAAAGTGTGGATTAGATTACATGAAAAAAAACTTCATGCCATGCAAATTCCTTTCAAAAAAGGTAATTTATGGGCAATAAAGGGCATCCCTTTGCTGCTTCTTTGGACTAAAATTCTTTCAAATAGGGTTGCATGATTTGAGGGATTGAGGCTTATCTTATTGACCTGCTTGCTCTACTAGATGGCATATGGAATGCTTGTGCTGAAGGATGGCATGTGTGTGGCTAGCATGTGACTTCATATGTAGGTGTGGCACCAACTTGAATTTAGCAGCTGCTCTGTTTGACTGTGATGGCCTTGTCTTCTGCTCTAATACTGGTATCTCCTTTTGTAAGCGGAATGAACTTAATACAATACCAACTGGACTAGACACATATAAGACCAACTAGACTGGACATGACTCAAATTGATCCAAGCTCATAATGAGCTGACTCAATATGACCCAAACCCTAATAACGAGTACCAACTCAAAAGACATGACTCAAATGCCCAAACAAAAATAAAATTGGACTCAAATTAAATAAAATAAAATAAACCTAGTTTCCAACTGAATCAAATCCTACAAACATAATCAGATATCCACAGAGGATTAAGAATCCTCTGCCTGATCCTAGTGCCCGCACCAATTCTCCCGGGGTGGGAGGAACTCGACCCCATCGAGTATGGGTCGCTCTGGCTCTGGTAGCTCTCTAGGAGGTATGGATCAAGGCATGACAAGTCCTCTCGAGTAATCCATGAATCATCAATTTGGGGCGACCCTGCCATTGGTCCAGGTAGCATTGGTAACTACAGTTCCGGGTCGTAATGGCTTGATCATTCAGGATATGCTCGATCTGCTCTCCTCGCTTAGGTAAAATTGGTGATGGACACTCGTGGGTAGGTTTATTCATGAAAGGAGGGTTAGGTCCGAAGTACTCACTTGGAATTGCTATCGGTTCCCTATACTCTACTAGGTCTGTAATATTGAAGGTAGAGCTAATGCCCGAATCCAAGGGCAGATTTAGCACATAGGCATTGGGTCCTACCTTCTCTATCACTTTAAAGGGGCCATCTCTATGAGCATGAAGTCTCTTAACAGTTCTTGGTGAAAACTGTTCAGGCCTAAGCCTAACCATAACATAATCCTCTACACCAAACTCTTTGGCTTTTCTTCGAGAGTTAGGCAGTCTTTTATAAGTTTCATTACTTAGATTTGTTTTATGGCTAACATCCTTATGTAAGTCTTTGCTATGCTGCACAAATGCTTGTGCGAACTCTGAGACTCGTGTGTGGAGGGATAAAGGAATTAAATCAAGTAGATGATTAGGCTTGTACCCTTGGACTATCTAAAATGGACTCTTGCCCATAGACCTGTTCGTTGAGCTATTGTAGGCGAACTCTGCACGAGGTAGCAATAGATCCCATGTCCCTAGGTGTTTGCCTACAAGGCACTCAAGAAGGTTTCCTAGACTACGGTTCACCACTTCAGTTTGCCCATCCATTTGGGGGTGAAAGTTTGTAGAAAAATTAAGTTTGGTCCCTATCAGATGCCATAGCATTTTTCAAAAGTAGCTGGTGAACCTAACATCCCTATTAGAAACAATGGTCTTGGGTAGGCCATGGAGCTTGACCACACTGTCTAAGAAAAGTTGGGCTACCCTAGATGCTTCAAAGGTTTACAAACAAGGGATAAAGTGTGACATCTTAGAGAACCTATCAACCACTACAAAGATGAAATCGTGCTTCTTCTGGGTCTTAGGTAATCCTAGAATGAAGTCCATAATGAGGTCTTGCCAAGGATGATCAAGCACTGACAAAGGAGTATATAGATCGGTGTTCTGCTTCTGTTGTTTTGCAACGACACAAGTTTGACATTGGGCTATTATCAGGTCAACGAGCCTTTTTAATTCTGACCAATAAAATTGGTCCTTTATTGCTAGGATAGTCTTATCTCTTCCAAAAATGACCAGCTAATCCCTCAGCGTGCGTTTTCCAGACTAGAAACTCTCTAAGTGACATCCTAGAGATATAAAGTCTATTTCCCCTAAAAAGGTAACCATCCTGGATGGTGTAATCTCCACTGGTACTGGATGGTCCTAGCCAAAGGGTCTTATGAATTTCACTAAAGTCAGGGCAAGTCTCATACTCATCTTTTATCCGATTGAATCCTATAACTTCGGTGTTAACAGTACTCAACAATAAAGACTTATGACTCAGGGCATCTACTACCTTATTTTCTACCCCGATATGGTGTTTCATGACAAAAGTGTAGCCTGAATGTATTCAATCCATATTTTGTGCCTAGAATTGAGCTTCTTTTAGGAGTTTAGAAATCGGAGTGCCTCATGATCAAAAATGAAACAAACTCTTGTGGTAGCAAGTAATGTCTCCAATACTTAAGGGCCTGTACTACCGCATAGAATTCCTTACCATAGGTGGAATATTTAAGTTTAGCTTCATTTAGTTTTTCACTATAGAAAGCTATGGGGTGATTTTCTTGGCTTAACACTCCACCTATGCCTACTCCCGATGCATCGCACGTAACCTCAAACATCTTAGAAAAGTCTGGAAGTCTAAGTACGGGTGCATGAGCCATCCTATCCTTAAGCTCTAGAAAAGCCTTATTAGCTGACTTAGTCCATTCAAAATTATCCTTCCTAATACAATCAGTGATGGGTGCAACAATGGTGCTAAATCCCCTAATGAATCTTCTATCAAAAGTTGCTAGGCCATGGAAGCTGTGGACATTATGGACATTCATGGGTACTGGCCACTCTACGATCGACCTAACATTTTTAGGATCCACTGAGATACCTTTTGGGATTACTACAGAACCTAGAAAGATAACCCTATGCGTCATGAAATCACACTTCTTAAGGTTTGCATAAAGGCTATTCTCTCTAAGGATCTGACAGATTAATCTGAGATGGTTATGATGGTCCGCTTTGGTCTTGCTATAAATTAATATATCATCAAAATAGAATACTAAGAATTTTCTCATGAACTCTTTCAGGACCTAGGTCATGATTCTCATGAATGTACTGTGTGCATTTGAAAGCCCAACAGGCATCACGACCCATTCAAACATACCATCTCTAGTCTTAAATGTAGTCTTCCACTCATCCCCTGGTCTAATTCTAACCTGATGGTAACCACTCTTAAGGTCTATCTTGGAAAAGATGGTGGTACCCGCCATCATGTCTAACATGTCATCTAATATGGGGATAGGGAACCTATATTTGATAGTAATTTTGTTGATGGCCCTACTGTCTATGCACATTCTCTAGGTACCAGCCTTCTTAGGGGTTAAGAGTGCAGGAACTACACAAGGGCTTAAGCTCTCCCTAATGAATCCTTTCCTAAGTAATTCTTCCACTTTTTATGTAGTTCTTGATGCTCACTGGGGTTCATCCTAGAATGGGGAAGGTTTGGGAGGGTGGATCCTGGGATCAGGTCAACAGCATGTTGGATGTCTCTCAAGGGTGGTAATTGATCAGGAAACTCTTCAGGAAAGACATCCTTAAATTCCTGTAGGGTCTTAATTACTTTAGTGGGTTGTTCCTTTTGGATTAATTCATGGATCTCTTTAGTGGTCAAAATCCAAATAGAGTTACCCTCAGTGATGTTCTTTTCTAATTCCTTAGCTTTAATCAGATTAACTCTTGGCTTGCTATCCTTAAGGCTACTAGATCCTTTCTTGATTGAGTTCCTAGGTGGAACTAGATGTATTATATACTTGTTTCCATTGTGTTTAAAAGAGCAGATGTTGGATCGACCAAACAAGGTGGCATCGTGATCATAAAGCCAAGGTCGACCTAATATAATACTATTAACACCCATAGGAATTACATCGCACTCGATCTTTTCTTCATAATTTTGTAATTTAATTAGTATTTGGCATCTAAACTTGATTGGGATAGAGGTGGAATCTACTCACGAGACCTTATAGGGACTAGGATGAGGAACTGTGGTCAATCCTAGTGATTTAACTGTATTGGTAAAAACAACATTGACACAACCCCCACTGTCAACTATTATCTTGAGCACCTTATCCCCTATCTTAACAAAAGTCTGTAGGATGTTAGTCCTACGCCAATCTTTTTGGTCCTTAGATTGAGTCTGGGTCAAGATACATCTAACCACTCCTAGTAGATCTTTAGAATCAAATGTTTCCTTCTCTCCATCGTATTCATCTATCAGATGGGTATTAGCCTCATAGACCTCTCCCTCAGGCTCAACAAGGGGCTCGGATTCAGTCTTTGGTAACTCATCTATATGAAGGGATCTGATTGGGCACTAGCTGATCATATGTCCTAGTTTGTTGCATCTAAAGCACTTGATCTGGGGGTTGGGATTTATCTAGACCTCTACAGATTTGCCCTTATTCAAGGTATAGGGGTACTATTTTGGGGTCGACTCAACTCGATTCAGTTTGTACTGGGTCGGCTATTGTTGGGTCGACTCGGGTAAGTCTGGCAGGAGTCTGAGTACTGGATAGGTCTGGGATGACTATTGATAAACGCATAAATAATTATCATTAAACCTATTAATTAATAATTTAATGTACCTATTATTATTTAATATTTTAATATTTTATATAATATTTTAGATAAAATCTTATCAACTTAAAGAGCTCGGTTTTAGGGATTTAATGATGCAAACGGCACCCAAATCGGATTTAAGATGAGCTCAAAATTGATTTTTCATTGATTTATCTATTTTAGCATGGATTTTAAAGTGAAGTCGGCAAACCAAGTGCCGACTTCATCGTTTTCTCAGCCCAGTTCTCTGTTTTCCGCCGATTCTTCCCCATTCAATTTCTAACAGTTTCCTCCACCAATTAAGGAATAGATTAGATTTGAAGTTATCAAATTGAGAGAATTAAATTCCTTTAGAGAAGGAATTTGAATTTTATAGATGATTTATCCAGATTTTTTTGTGGCTTCCGCGCTGCTTCCGCTGCGTTCTCTTCTTTGAAACAGTTCCTCACCGCGTCAAACCCGTGTCTGGGTTTCTACAAATAGTAGCAGGGGGAGTCCAACGATCTGTATCCAGGGTTCGTGAGCAAGGGAGAGGCTATTATGCGTTTGTGCACGTGGGTTCTGCGTCCGTGGAGGAGCTCTGTTCCAAGGAGAAAGCAGCGGTTCTCGAGCCATTTCTGTCCGTGCCGTGGAGGAGGAGGCCATCCGTGGTTTGTTCACATCCGGCTGTTTCCATGAGCTCTGGATAGTGGGTTTATTGCTATTTTATTGCCTTCTTCATGTTAGAAATTAAAACTCTTCTATTTTAGATTTTAATATGCACTCTTGGATGTTATTGAAATAAAATTTCTATTCATATTAAATTGTTATTAAATTCTATTTAAGTGAAAATAATTTAGACTATTTATTCCTAAAAGAGACGAGCCGTGATCTACGGGTACGAGCCGTGCTCTAATAAGATAAACCATATCTTATTATTTTGCACTATTAATTATCTACTTAGTTATCTATTTAGTTAAATTTATAAAATTATTTCAAGATAATCGCTAAAGTCCCTGTGGAATCGATCCTTTACTCTTGCTATCCTAATAGTGAAATTAAGGTGTTTAAATCGTTGCGCTACGACACACATCAGATTTTTGACATCGTTGCCAGGGACTTAAGTGTGTTATTTTGAAAAAAAAATTAAAAAAATAAAAAATAAAAAAAAAGATTAATTTTCTCTTAATTGTTGAATAGTTATTGTCGCTTTATTTTATTTCCTTAATTGTTAGAATTGAATATTTTCTTTTTAACATAAAAACATAAAAAAAATTATTACTTTCCTTTTTGCCACAAATCCAATTTTAACCTAATCAAATTTTCCTTTTAATTAACTTACCTAAAAAAAACCCTAAAATAAAACCATAAGACATTTTTCATAAAATATAATTAATTTAAGGAAACAAAAAAAAATTATAAAAATAAAAATAAAATATATAAACAAAATAATTATTTTATTTTCTATGCTATAGATTGACTTAGGTGAATTTATTTTATGCAAAACTCAAAATCTTTCCATTGACATCTCATAATTTATTAGGAAATTAGAAACTTAATTACAAAAATTAAAGAAATAAATAAATAAATAAATAAATAAAACTATTTGCTTTAGAGTCATTGGTAAGGTGTATGCTCGATCGCTGATCGTTGCAACCCAACCTTATACCCTTAGATCCCGAGATAGAAAGAACTATTAGAGCAAACAGACTCAGAATTATGGATCCTAATAACGAAAATAATCAACCACGACAGTTGAAAGAGTATTTCACTCCTTCAAGGTATACCTACTCTCCCTGCATTCAAGTGCCTCCAGTAGAGGCTGCCCAATATGAAATTAAGTCAAGTGTAATCCAAATGTTACCATCTTTCTAACTTACAAATGAGGATCCCTACAAACACTTAGATGAATTCTTAGAAATTTGCTCAACTGTCAAAATTCAAATTTCTCTGATGATGCACTTAGGCTTAAGTTATTCCCTTTTTCCCTAAAAGATAAAGCCAAGTATTGGTTAAATTCATTAGACACTATTATAATTTCAAGTTGGGATCATCTTCAGAGAGAATTTCTTAAGAAATATTTTCCTATAGGAAAACAAATCAAATTAGAAAAGCCATAACAAGTTTTTCCCAGATAGATGGAGAAATGTTCCATGAGACATGGGAGATATTCAAAGAACTAATTAGAAAATGTCCACATCATGCTATACCCAAATGGCAACTGGTTCAGTGCTTTTATGATGGATTATCAAAAAGCATAGGCAAATGGTTGATGCTTCATGTGGTGGGACATTTATGTTAAAAAATGAACATAAGGCTTGGCAACTCTTTGAGACATTGAGAGAGAATTCATTACATCATATGTCAGTTGCTCGTCGAGACCTCCCGTAGAACCTAAAAGAGGTGGAATATATGAAATAAGTCACTCTACAGATATCTATACTAAAGTAGATGAATTATCCCATAAACTCGATCGGATTCTACAAGTTGGAAACATATCTTCCCCATCTACTCAATTACATGAGGTCTGCATAATTTGTTCGAGTCCAACCCATTCTATAGGTGAATGCCCAGCTTCATACCAATTTCCTGAACTTGTTCAAGAGCAAGCCCACCAAGCCCAAACCCGATTAGCTCCTAGAACAGGAAATGATCCATTTTCAAATACTTACAATCCTGGCTGGCGAAATCATCCAAATTTTCTTGGAAACCTCAACCTGTAGTCAATTCATCGATCATACCTAATTACCAAGAAACCAATTTTAGAAACATGCCATATTCACAATATCCAAACATCCCACAACCTCCACCGAATAACCAGCTTACTTTTGAAACAAAGTGTTACAAGCATTGAAAGGGCTAGAAATGAATACTCAAATCCTTCACTCCCACACACAATCTATTGCAAAACTAGAAACTCAGATAGGTCAATTAGCCACTGTTGAGAAATTATTGAAACATAATTGCCCCAACTTTATTGATTTTGATGATTTTCAAAAGCCATGAGTACATTAAAGAAAACATTGTGTTTATTTATCACAAATCTTGAGCTTATTCAAATTGAAATGAATGAACCTTCAATGGTCATATTAAAAGAGTCTTGAATCTATTAGAAGAAGGAATTTCAAGTTCTAAGCTTAAAAGAATTCTAAAAGGAATTTTACACTTTGTATTTCAATCAATAAAATCTTGGAACTTGTCTTGAATCCATGACAAACATCATATTTAATGAGTTCAAGTCAAATTTATATTTTAAATTTAATTGGGACAAGTTTTAAAGTAAATCAGAACATTTTTCTGATTTTTGTATCGGTCCCGAGCCGACTCAAGGGTTTCCGAGTCGACTCCCCATATTGCCTGAGTTTCTCGAGTCGACTCCCAAATTGCCTTGATTTTCAAGAGTCGACCCCTGAATTCTTGCGAGCCGACTCCTGTCTGTGCGAGCCGACTCCGCTCAAACAATAGAACCCATGTTTTTTGAGCACTTCTCGAGTCGACTCCCCGTTTTCTTCGAGTCGACTCCCGACTTTCAGGAGCCGACACTTGCGTTTTCGCGAGTCGACCCCTCATGCCTTAAAAATGTTTCTATTTTTGGTAATCGACCTCGAGCCGACTCCCACAAAGCTCGAGTCGACTCCGCGAAATCTGGGCGCGATTTTTACGGATGACACATCAGCTCCAACGGTTAGATTTTTAAATAATGGCTATTTTTCCTTGACTCTAATGGATATATTTTTGCAGATTCTATAAATAGAGGAGTTCTTTTCAAATCAAACAGAGAAGAAAAAATCAAACAGAGAGAAAAGAAAATCATTTGAAAAGAGGGAAAAATAGAGCAAATTTGGAAAAATCTTCTAGCTCAATGAAGAGAGATTCAAAAGGAGTGAAATCCAAGAGTGAGATTCGTGCACTCCAGAGCTACATTCTACAAAAGATTCAAGAGGAGATCCCAACGCTTTCAAGAGCAAATCAAAGATCTTCCACATTCAAGAAAAAGGGAGAAAAAGCTTCAACCCAACTTCAAAGCTCAAATCTGTGAAGAATCCGTGCTGAGGCCTGATTCAACATCAAGAGGAGTTGAAGGAAGGAAGCTAAAGAAGCCAAGCCAGCTCTCAAGCTCTAAATATTCAGGCTTTTCTAAACTCAATTTTTATTTTGAATATCTGCTCAAAAAGGAGCTGCTTGTAATTAAACTCATTTTAATTATTTGTGTCTAGTTTAATCTGAGGGATTAAACTAGAGGAGGTTGTTTAACCTCGGTACAAGCTAGGTATAGCTTGTGTTTGGGTTTGGTGCCGGTGAGCCCGTGTAAAATCGGCTGGGTTCGTTGTGATCCCGGAAAAACAATAAGTTTGAGTTGTGAACTTGTAAAACAACTCGGCTGTAATCTAGAGAGATTATAGTGTGGACCCAAGTGAGTCTTGGGAGTGGACGTAGGTGTTGGTTGCACCGAACCACTATAAAAATATCTTGTGTTTGCCGTGCTTAATTGTCTCTTCTCTATCTCTCATATACTTGTGTTTGTGCTTTGCATATTAGTTGATTCTTCCACTTGCACATCTCATTTAAAATTGCTTAAAAGTCTTAAATTTTTTAAGAACCCAATTCACCCCCCCCCTCTTGGGTTGCCATCTGGGCCAACAATTGGTATCAGAGCATAGTGCTCATTTAGAGTTTGATCTCACGATCAAGAGCTAAAGGTCATTATGGCAACACAAAGTGGTTCTAGTTTTGCTGAAGGTCATTCTACGAATAGACCTCCACTTTTTAATGGCTCAAACTATTCTTATTGGAAAGCTAGAATGAGGATATTCATTCAAGCTTCTGATTATGAGCTTTGGGGTGTTATATTAAATGGACCTAGTACACCCACACACCTTATTGATGGCACTATTGTTCCAAAGCCCGAAAGGGATTGGAATGATAATGATAGGAGAATGGCTCAACTTAATGCCAAAGCCATTAATATCTTATATTGTTCCTTAGATTCAAATGAATTCAACCGCATCTCTACTTGTAATTCCGCTAAAGAAATATGGGATAGGTTGGAAATTACACATGAAGGAACAAACCAAGTAAAAGAATCAAAATAAACATTTTGGTTCACAAATATGAATTGTTTACAATGGAGCAAACTGAAACCATCACATGCATGTTCACTAGATTTACTGATATTGTGAATGGTTTGAAAAGTTTAGGAAAAAGAAACCCTTCCAAAAATGAAAATTTGGAAATAAAATGGAAGGAGAAAAGGAAAAGGAAAAGAAGATAAGGACAAGGACAAAGAGAAAGACCCCTTGATCTGTTATGAGTGTAAGAAACCGGGGCATTACTCATGACCCACGAATT